>JAREIK010003411.1:968364-1215864 GCA_029783825.1 Sapria himalayana | reverse complement strand
CATGGAAATGCCTACAATTTAGTTCTGCTACAACGCTGCATTACAAATCTTCACAATTAATATGTTGCCAAAACAAATTGATTTTTTTACAAATTTAAGAGAACTCAGAATGATGATAGAAGTTATGGGCACCATGAAGCACAATCTCAACGCATAAAAACAATATAATTAAACAAAAAATATGCCATTGAGAACTCCAATTTTCTGAAACCCAAAAGCCGACAGATAATCGCTGACCTCTTCTTCTCTTCCTCTTCTTCTTCTTCTTCCTCTTCTTCTTCTTCCTCTTCTTCTTCTTCCTCTTCTTCTTCTTCCTCTTCTTCTTCTTCCTCTTCTTCTTCTTCCTCTTCTTCTTCTTCCTCTTCTTCTTCTTCCTCTTCTTCTTCTTCTTCCTCCTCCTCTTCTTCCTCTTCTTCTTCTTCTTCCTCTTCTTCCTCTTCCTCTTCTTCTTCTTCCTCTTCTTCTTCCTCCTCTTCTTCTTCTTCCTCTTCTTCTTCTTTCTCTTCTTCTTCTTCTTCTTCTTCTTCCTCTTCATCTTCTTCCTCTTCTTATTCTTCCTCTTCTTATTCTTATTATTATTATTATTCTTCTTCCTCTTCTTCCTCCTCCTCCTCCTCCTCCTCTTCTTCTTCTTCTTCTTCTTCTTCTTCTTGGTCTTCTTCTTCTTCTTTTTCTTCTTGGTCTTCTTCTTCTTCTTCTTTTTAAAGGTTTGTTTTATTAATTATAACCCTCTCCTTTGGCGGAGGAATACCATTTTTACAAACTACTTCTACCCTTAACCCTTTCACACCCATTCTTGAAAAATAAAACAAAACATATACTATATTAAGGTTTTTCTATCTACAGGCATTCTCTTAAATACATATGTCATGTGCTGCAAAAGTTTATTCAAGGCTGATGGTGCCTTTTTTCTTTCCATTTGTGTCAACATATTGGTGTTGAAATATTTAGCACTTTCGCATTCAGTGCTGATGGTGCCTTTTTATTCAAGGCTGATTGTACCTCTTTTTTTTTTCATTTTTCGTTTTCCTCACTTTTCCTTGCTTTAAAACTTTCGCATTCTCTTCATTTTTCCTCCCTCATCGCAATGCTCCTCCTCACGACATTAACTCTTGTTGAAGTCTGTAGCTATCGTGCAAACTCCTTCCCCATCCCTTGACATTTTACTTCGACCGACTCTATTCTACCCCCTCTGACTTTATTCCTTAACACATGACCAACTCAGTAGCTGACCAGTCCCTTCTACTATAGCTAAGCCATTTCACTCTCTCTAAATCATTTCTCTTTAAAGTTCGAATGTATATGCATGCTGGTTGTCCCCGAGCTTCTTTAACTTTCTGCACATGGCCTCTTTGTTGCCTCATGATGCCTGTTTTAATCTGTACAAAGCATAGAAGAACATATATATTCTATACCTACCCATTTTAGTTTCCCCCCACCCCCTTAAAACATTGACAATCTGATTTACAAGAGAGGCAACACAAAAGGTAAAAAAACATAAATGGTTGCAGCCGACAGCATCTCCACCAGTCTTGAATTGTGGCTTTCATCAGATTACATGACTGTGCTGAAAAGGGCTTCTTTGCTTTTCTATCCAGTCTTTTATTCACCCTCCACATAACACATTTAATACTACTTCTTTTCAGTTTACTATGGTGATTTTTACAGCAGCGCAATCTTACTTTAAACCTTTGTGGAACCTTCACAAGTTTCCTGCCATAAAGACAAAGCAAACTCCAAGACTTTTCATACCTTTAACATACCTACACTAATCTCTTTTTTTGTTCCATGTCCAGGTCTTTCTTGCTGCTTCTTATTGACTTCTATATCTTTTACATTCCAAGCAGAAAACAACAGCATACCGTTCCTGTTTTATTGAAAATACCAAAATACAAGGAAAAAGCAAAAAGAAAAGAGTAGAGTAGAAACTTAGTCTCCCCTCAGTACCAGGGAGACTCTTTACCTGAGCTTTTGGCCTCTGCAAATTAAGGCCTCTATTATTGCATTACAGCTATAAAACCTTCAGCAAGTTAATACTATCAAAATACCAAAATACTATCACTCAGTTCTTAAGTGTTTTAATTTTTCTAATATAAGGCAATTTTTTGCTATCTAAGACTAGGATGCCTTTGTAATTTTTAGGTAAGTCTCCTTCCTGATAATCATGATAACCCCTAATTCTACCTTCCTTGGCTAACTTATCTGCTAATACATTGGCTTCTCTAAATATATGTTTTATAGAGATGTTTAACAAAATAGTTAAATGCAGAATTTCTTCTATTTCTTCTTCATATTTCCACATTACTGACTTTTTATTAATTAAACTAACTACTATTTTTGAGTCTGATTGAATATTTATCCTGTTTAGTTTATTTTTTATGCATATTTTTAAGCCATCTCTCAGAGCTAGAATTTCTACATGAAGGGCAGAAGAAGCTTGATATTTTCTTGCGTAAGCCAGGACCAGGTTCCCTTCATAATTTCTTATAGCTCCGCCTCCTCCTGCTGCCCCCATGTCTCTATCAAAGCTACCATCTGTATTTAATGCAAGCCTATCCTTAGATGGTTTTTCCCATACTATACCTAATGTTTTAAAGTGAGTATATTTAACTTTTAAATTCCAAAAATTCAATATGTCTTTATCTGGCTTTATTTCAAGAAACTTAAGAGGGTTCGATTCTGAAATCATCCTCGTTTCCTCTTTAATTTCTCTCCAGATATTCTCTATTATCATTTTATATCCCTCAAACCTACTCTTGTTCCTTGCTTTCCAAATGCACCACATAGCTATTAGCGGGACATTAATTTTAATCCACTTTTTAGCTGGGTTAGAAGCATAAATATTTATCCATTTTAAAAGTCTCCTTTTCAAGGGAAGATGATCATATTTTATACGCAATTCTAATCCTAATCTTCTCCATATTTCTGATGCAATCTTCCCTTGTGATAGCAAGTGATCCAAGGTTTCAACCTCAATTTCACAACAGTCACATCTGGATACTAACTGAATCCCTTTCTTTTTTACATTCATATCTATTGGAAAGATATTTGATAACACTTTCCACATAAAAGCTTTGATTTTTTTGTGGGCTATCATTATTCCATGCCCATTTAAATAATATATGTTCTTCTCTTTTCTCTCTTATAACATTCTTAGCTGATTTAATCGAAAATGTTCATTCAGAGTTTAACGTCCAGCACCATCCTTTCCTAGTGAGTTTTGAATATTTTTCAACTAAATCTCTTTGTTTAAGCATTTGTACCCATATTTGAGATTTTTTACTTCTATTTTTAATTTTATCCGTGTCATCATTTATGCAATACTTTGCTCGCTTGAATTCCGACCATAAACTTTCATTTTCTTTTAATCTCCACCATCTTTTACTTGCCCAAGCCTTAGCTAAATCATTGAGATTAGAAAATCCCAATCCAGCTTCTTGCAATGGAAAACATAGATCTCTCCATTTTATCCAGTGAATTTTATATTTGCCATCTTTTTTGCCCCATAAAAAATTAGCTAGCTCTTTTTCTATTTTTTTAATAAATATTTTGGGGGGTTGAATAATCATTAAATTATGCATTAAAGTACTTTGTAAAACATGTGCTATCATTGTTATCCTTTCCCCCATACTTAGCAACTCCTCCTTCCCTCCAGATATTTTTCTTTTTAATTTATCCATTAAAAAATCTAAATACTCCATTTTTAATCTACCTTTATAAATTGGGCAGCCCAAGAATATTATTTCCCCTTTTTTTTGAGAAAAGCCTGTTATATTTTTAACTTTATGAGTTAATGCCTTAGGAGATTTCGAAGCCACAATGTATTGACATTTTCGTTTATTTAGCATTTGACCTATTTCTTCTTCCATACATTTTAATAGCTCCATCAGATTATGAAGCGATTTGCTTCCTCCATTAGTGAAAATCACTACATCATCTGCATATGCTAAACAGCATACCAAAGGTGTATTCTTAGGTTGACTAAAAATTCCTATTCTACCTCTTTCATTGTTGTTTTTAAGGTTTATAATTAACAATTCTATATAGATATTGAATAAAGAGGGAGATAGAGGATCTCCTTGTCTTAGACCTCTTTTCGGTTTTATTTCTTCTCCTAATTTTCCATTTATAATAATTTTGACCCATGTATTTGAAATATATCTATATATTAAATCTATCCAGATTTCAGAGAAGCCCATTTTGCGCATGATGAAGCAAAGAATATCTCATTCTACTCTATCAAATGCTTTGGATAAATCTAATTTTATCATTACATTATGCCCTCTTGTTTTAGTTCCTATTTCTCTAATCATTTCTTTATCCAAACATATATTCTCCATTATTAATCTATTTTCCATAAAGCTTGTTTGTTCCTTTGAGATAATTTTAGGAAGGACATTTGCTAGCCTACTTTGCAGAATTTTGGCAAGTATTTTATAAATAGAATTACAAAGAGTAATTGGTCTAAAGTCTTCTCCTTTTTGAGGATTTTCTATTTTTGGTATGAGGACTATATAAAAGCTGCCCCAGTTTTTTCCTATTTCTAAACCACATAATATACAAATAATGGCTTTCATTAAATCCTCTTTTATTATATTCCAACATTCTTGGAAGAAACAATTGTTCCATCCATCTGGACCTGCTGCACTGTCTTTGTTCATACTAACGACTGCTACTTTGATTTCATTTTCTTCTGGGAATTTAGTAAGCATTTCATTATCTTCTGGAGATATTTTCTTTTCTATACTTTGTAAAAGAGTATGACCATTATGATTTCTTTCCCCACCTAAGTGTTTTTCAAAGAGATTTGCAAAGTATTTTTGGATATCTTCTTCTTTTGCCACCCACTCTTCTTTCTCATTTTTTATGCCTTTTATTCTATGTTTTTGATATTTTATTTTTGTTACTTTTTGAAAAAATTTTGTATTTTTGTCCCCTTCCTTTAACCATTTTATCTTAGCTTTTTGTTTCCAATATGTCTCTTCCATTAACAGCTTTAATTTTAGTTCAGCCTGTGCTTTGCTTAATGTGATTCTATTATTTGTGTTTTGATCTATTTTAAATTCTAGTTCTTCTTTTATCACTAACTCTTCAGCATCCTTTATGTTTTTATTGATATCACCAAATATTTCTTTATTCCATTTTTTAAAATCAAATTTTAATCTTTTTAGCTTAGAGTTTAACAATTGTAATGGGTTTCATGAAGCCTCTTTGTACCAGGATTCTTTAACCAAGTCTAGGAAGTTGTGATGAAGACACCAGGTGTTCTGAAATTTAAACGAACCCCCTGTGTGTGATGATGTATCTTTAACCATGATTAAAAGCGGGCTATGATCCGAGCAAGTTCTATTTAAATGTTTCACCTGGGTCGAGCTAAAATGCTCTAGCCACTTGAAGTTAAATAGAACTCTGTCTAATCTAGCCCATATCATTCCTTTGTTTTTCCAGTTGTTGCATCATGTGAATTTCGAACCTAAGTAATTAGCTTCTATTAGGTTAGCTTTTCCTATAATCTCATTAAATTGAGAGGTTGCTCTAGCATTTGGAGGTTTCCCCCCTTTCTTCTCACTAGAGTTTCTTACTATGTTAAAATCTCCACCTATTATCCACGGCTTATTTTCCATGGCTAAACTCTCCATTTCAGCCCATAGTTCTTTTCTTTCATCTTTTTTGTATTTAGCATATATTACTGATATTATTTCCTTTTTCTCTTGAGTTAAGCTAAAATTTATTATTTGATCAGTTTCTTTTAAAATTGTTATATTTGGGTTATTCTTCCAGAATAACCAAATCTTACCATTATTATTAGAGAATCCATGCTCAAATCCCAACAATTTTTTATATTTTCCTAAGTGGACTTTATCCACCATAGGCTCAGTTATCGTTAGCATACTGATTTTATGCATATTTATCAATTTTTTAACCCTGTTTCTTGAGGAGAGATTAGCCACTCCTCTTATGTTCCAGTAGATAAAATTATACATTATTTGCTGATTTTGCCTGCGCTCTAGTCGTGCATTTAGTTTCATATGTTTTATTTAAATATTTTTTTCATGTTTCTTGGTTTTTTAAGTGAACTAAAATCCCCTCCTCTCTCACTTTTCCATTCTCTTCCCAATTGAATAGTCATTATTTTCATTTCTTCTATTGCCCATTCTCTATTTCCCATATTTTGTTTAAATTTTTCTATATTTATGTCATCTTTAGTGTACTTCACTTTCTGCTCATCTTCAACTTCTTTCTAATCAAGGATTATAGAGCTTTTCACTTCTAGTTCCTCTTCCGAAAAATCTTCTATAGCTACTGCCCATCCTTTGTTTTTATTACTTTTGTTTTTCGTTTGTAACCTCATTCTTTTGTTTAATTCTGCTATTTTTTTAAACATCTCTCTCCTCCTTATGTTTTCTGTATTCTCAGCTGTTCTATCCTCTTCTTCACTCGATTTTTTATATTCTATAAGCTTTACTTCTTCTACTTCCCTATTCTGTAACTCTGTATTAGTTTCTGTATGGACAGGCTGCATGGTTTGGGTCTTTTTTCGATATTGAACTATCTCCCTACCCTTCACTGCCTCCATTTTCTTTTCTTCCTCCCTTTGCATACCATCTGTTCTTCTTTTGTTAACTATGCAGCTCACTATATCATGCCCCATCTTCTTACAGCAAGAGCAATAGGCTGGAAGGTGTTCTAGAATCACTTGTTGCCAGAAGCCTCCCCCTTCCATATCTCCTATCCATATACGATTTGGAGGGGGCTTCTACAGGTATGTTTCCACACAGATACGAACCACACTAGGTCTTGAGAGTGTGGCTGTTGCACCATTGAGAAGAAAAGGAGAACCAAGAACACTTGCAATATGGTACAAAGCATATTTATCAAAGAGATGTATCGGTAGCATAGGAAGTAAAAACCATACCGGGGCCATGGCAGATTCTTCCTTCGTGGTGAATTTCAGTGTCCATTTGAATGTTCGCATGGGATAACCCATGATATACCAGACGCCCTTGAGCCAAATGCGATGAAAATCCTCTTCCATATATAGTTGCAGCAACACATGCTTCTCATCGATGAGGCCAATTTTAATCAACGCCTTGAGCTTCAGTGATTCAAAGAAAGCTCGAATGTCATCAATCCGAGGTCTTCCATGTGAGAACTTACCAACAATAGTATGTTTATGAGGCTCGGTAAGCTTTTGGAGGTCCTCGATTGAAAACAGAACCGAAGGTTCTTCGTGATTTTTCGCATGAATTTCCGAAGAAGACGAAAGGAGGCGCGTGTTATTATTAATAATATTGGAAAAGGATTTCTTATAATTTAAGTAATCCATTTCCATCAAAATGCTCTTGAAAACAGCTTCTTCCTCTTCAAAATTTGCAGTTTCTCTCTCTAGAAAGTTCTGTTTCTCTCTCTAGAAAGTTCAGTTTCTCGTCTTCTTTTTTTTCTTCTTCTTTTTAAAATTTTGTTTTATTATAAATTAACCCTCTCTTTTGGCGGAGGAATACTTTTTTTACAACCTACTTACTTGCTACCCAAAGCCCTTTACACCCATCTAGCCACCTATATGTCTCTATCAATAAAAACATATGATACAATATTTGAAAGCTCAAATAATTTTTAATTTCGTCTATCTAAGAGCTATGTTTAAATTCTTTGATTGAGCAATGTTTATGCTATGGATAACATTCTTTAATATGTATTCTTGCCTTTACTTTCCTCTTCATGTAGACCTCTTTATATTGCCTTCCCTTTGCCTTTTTGATAAAATTCTTTAGCCATTCCTTGGTACATATTTAAAGTATCTCGAGTGTATCTTTGCTGTCAATTTGTTGAATGTTTGTGACATTTTTGATGCTCCAAATAGACTTCACAAGTGCTGCTTTACCGCCCAATAATCAGTGTCCTTCCTCCCCTGCCGTGTCTACTTGCATAGACAATCATTCACAATATTTCTGCCTCATCCTTTCTTTAAATTTCCCCCAATATATCCTTCTTTGATGTATGTTCCCATTGCTACACTTTACTTTAACTCTTTAACTTTGCTTTAACTTTTAAAGCTTCTAATCTGAAATGAACCAAAAAGTCTCTATTTTTTGAAAGAGCTTACTTACCTTTGTCCTTCCTTGATGAATCTTTGTCTTGAGTTCAGACTTTGATATCCTCCCTTATACATGGCCTTATTAAACTAAACATTATATCCCATGACTGCTATACTTAAAAATAACACAGACTTCCGAATCCTACCTCTAATTAAATTAAAATTAACACAGACTCTTCTAAAAAGAGAAACAGACACCAGACCCTGAAAAAGATATCAGCTATGAAGTTGCAGATTTCTGCTTAATCAATCCATGCTGAAACTACCTGCAAAAAAGATGTTACAATAGAATATTCATAAAATATACTACCCCTATTCAGCTCCCCTTCCTTCACTGAGCTGTCCACAGTCTTATATTAGTCATACTCCTGTTAGGAATGTTAGAAAAAAGAGAGAAAAACAAGAGAAAACCCAGAAAAAACAAGAGAAAAACTAGAAAAAACCAGAAAAAAAACCTGAAAAAAAACTAGTAAAATACCGAAAACGCAGAAAAAAATTAAGTCTTACCATAATCTGTTTTTTGATACACCCCACAGGACCAAGGTGATCTAAAAAATGTTACATGCATGGACAAACAGAATATGCAGATTCAAAATTAACAAAGAGCTTATTCTTTAACTTTCCTAATATAAGGGAATTCCTCACCATCTAACTTTATGATTCCTCTATATATTTCCGGTAAATTTTCCTCATTATAATCTTGATCTCCTTTATTTTTTCCTTCCTTTGAAAGCTTATCCGCTAGTACATTAGTCTCTCTGTAAATATGCTTAATAGTAAAATCTAATTTGTTTATATCTTTCAGTATTTCTTCTATTTCATCCTCATATTTCCACATTATTGTATTTTTATTAATTAGATTTACTACTATTATTGAATCTAGTTGAATATCTAACTTTTTTATGCATTTCTCTATACATATTCTTAATCCCTCTCTTAATTGATTTCTGCCTGTAGTGCCGAGGATGCTTGAAATTTCCTAGTGAAAGCTAATATTAGCCTTCCTTTAGAGTTTCTTATTGCCCCACCTCCCCCTACTGCTCCAATATCTCTATTAAAGCTTCCATCCATGTTTAAGACCACTCTTTCTTTCGAGGGGGTTTCCCATTTTATTTTAATTATTTTAATTTGTTTTTGCTGTTGAGTTTTCAAATTCCAAAATTTTAGCGTGTCATTATCTATTATTTTAAACTTCCAATATCTCTTCTCTTTTGTATTCAGCGGAGCTAATTCAGAGATTCTATTTGTTTCCTCCTTAATATCTTTCCATATATTTTCTACTGACATATCTTTCCCTTCAAATCTACTTTTATTTCTGGCCTTCCAGATGCACCAAATTGATATTAACGGGATATTATATTTAATCCATTTCTGTACTGAGTTTGTAACCTTCAATTTAATCCATTTATGTAATCTGCATTCTAGAGAAAGACGTTCATATTTTATAAACAATTCAGATCCTATTCTATTCTAGATCTCTGCTGCTACCTTGCCATGTGAGAAGAGATGATCCAAGGTTTCCATCTCTTCTCTACAGCAATCACATCTGGATACAAATCTAATTTCCTTCTTTTTTAAGTTATTGTCAGTAGGTATAATGTTAGATAAGACTTTTCACATAAATGTTTTAATTTTTTGTGGATTGTCATTATTCCATATCCATTTAAATAGTATTTGTTCATCTTGTTTTTTTCTAATCAAATTTTTAACCGACTTAAGAGAAAATGATCCTTCTGAGGTTAATTTCCATCTCCATCCCTTTTTGGTATACTTTGAATATTTATCAATTAAATCTCTTTGCCTAAGCATTTGTGTCCAGACTTGTGCATTCTTCCTTGTATTTCTTACTTTATTGATATCATTATTAACACAATATTTTGTCCGCATAAATTCAGACCATAAACTTTCATTTTCCTTCAACCTCCACCATCTTTTACTTGCCCATGCTTTAGCTAAATTATTTAAATTAACAAAGCCTAAGCCTGCTTCTTGAACATGGAAACACATATCCCTCCATTTTTTCCAGTGTAATTTATATTTACCCTCTTTTTTACCCAATAAGAAGTTGGCAAATTCCATTTCTATCTTTTTGATAAAATTACCCGGTGGTTGAATAATCATGATATTATGCATTAGAGAGCTTTCTAAGACATGTTTTATTAATGTTATTCTTCCCCCTATATTTAAATATTCTTCCTTCCAGCCTGATATTTTCTTTTTTAATTTGTTTATTAAAAATTCAAAGTATTCAGTTTTTAACTTACCTTCATAGATAGGACAACCCAAATACATAATTTCTCCTTTTTTATACGAGAAACCTGTGATGTTTTTGATATTGTGAATCAACTCAGTGGGTGCTTTGAAAGAAAGCTTATATTGGCACTTATTCTTATTTAATTTTTGCCCTGTTTCTTTTTCCATACATTTTAATAAATCCATCAGACTGTTTAACGATTTGCTACTTCCATTGGTGAAGATCATAACATCATCCGCATATGCTAAACAACTCACCAGGGGGATGTTTTTTGGCTGTCTAAATGTGCCTATTTTACCTTTGAGCATTTTATCCTTGAGGTTAACTAATAATAATTCTAGATAAATATTAAAGAGTGAGGGAGATAGTGGATCTCCTTGTCTTAACCCTCTAACCGGTTTCATTTCTTCTCCTAATTTCCCATATATGATAACTCTCACACATGTATTCGATATACATCTGTATATCAAGTCTATCCAGGTTTCAGAGAACCCCATCTTCCGCATAACAAAGCACAGAATATTTCATTCCACTCTATCAAATGCTTTAGATAAATCTAATTTTATAATTACATTATTTCCCCTTGTTTTAGAACCTATTTCTTTGCTCATCTCTTTTGCCAAGCATACATTTTCCATTATTAATCTATTTTGCATGAAACCTGTTTGCTCTTTTGAAATAACTTTTGTTAGGCACTTAGTCAATCTACTTTGTAATATTTTGGCTAATATTTTATATATAGAATTACAAAGACTAATTGGTCTAAAGTCCTCACCTTTTTGTGGATTTTCCATTTTTGGAATGAGGGCTATGTGAAAGCTACCCCATTTTTTCCCTATTTCAGCCCCACAAAAAATACTAATTACTACTTTTATTAAATCTTCTTTTATTATGTGCCAGCATTTTTGATAAAAACAGTTATTCCATCCATCCGGGCCCACTGCACTGTCCTTATTCATGCTAAGAAAAGCTATTTTAATTTCTTCTTCTTCTGGAAATTTTATTAACATATTATTATCTTCTAAATTAATTTTATTTTCTATATTATGTATGAGTGTATTTCCTTTAAGAAAACTTTTACCATATAATTGGTTTTCAAAAAGCTTATTAAAATATCATTGTATATCTATCTCTTTGTCCACCCATACATCTTTATCATTTTTTATACCCATGATTCTATGTTTCAGATTTTTAACTTTAGTTATTCTTTGAAAAAATTTTGTGTTTTTATCTCTCTCTTTAAGCCATTTTATTTTAGCTTTTTGTTTCCAAAAAACTTCTTCCATTAATAGTTTCAGTTTTAATTCAGCGTGTGCTTTATTTAATGCACTTCTTGCATTTGCACTTTGATTATTTTCATACTGCAGCTCTTTTTCTAAGACTAAATCCTCTGCTAGCTTTATATTTTTATTTATATTCCCAAATTCTACCTTATTCCATTTTTTTAGTACCTCTTTTAATCTTTTTAACTTATTATTTAAGATTTGAACAGGATTTCCAAGAAATTATATTTTCCATGATTCCTTTACTATATTTAAAAAATCATGATGCAAACACCAAGCATTTTGAAATCTAAAGGATCTTCTTGAAAAAGCTAAATTTTTAAAAGAGATCAATAGTGGACTATGATCAGAACATGTCCTATTTAGATGTTTCAATTTAATAGAGCCAAATTGTTCTAACCATTTATAATTATATAGCACTCTATCTAATCTAGCCCATATAGTGCCCTTATTTTTCCAGTTATTACACCAAGTAAATTGAGAGCCTAAAAAATTAGCCTCCATTAGGTTGGTTTTATTTATAATATCATTAAATTGAGAAACAACACTCTTGTTAGGAGATCTGCCCCCCTTTTTTTCTTTAAAACTTCTAACAATATTAAAATCATCACCAATAATCCATGGTTTATTTTCTAAAGCCATTTTCTCCATTTCCTCCCATAATACTTTCATATCTTCTCTTTTGTTTTTAGCATAGATAACTGTAATTATTTCATTTTCCTCTTGATTTAGACAAAAGTTTATATATTGATCAGTTTGTTTTAAGATTTTTATATTTAACATATTTTTTCATAATACCCAAAATTTACCATTTTTATTCACAAAGCCATTTTCAAAATTTAAAATCTTTTTATATACATCTATTTGAGCTCCATCAACCATAGGTTCCGATAACATTATAAGATTGATCTTATAAGTATAAATCAATTTTTTTAATCTATTTCTTGAGGGGAGATTTGCAACTCCCCTAATATTCCAATAAATATAATTAAACATTATTTGCCGATTTTGCTTGCGCTCTAGTAATGCATTTTGTGTCATATGTTTTATTTAAGTTTTTTTTTCATGTTTCTAGGTTTTTTTAGTGAACTTAAATCACCTCCTTTCTCTACTTTCCAATCCCTACCCAATTGAATTGACATTATTTTAAGTTCCTCAATTGCCCATTCTTTGTTTCCCATATTCTGTTTAAGCTTTTCTATATTTATATCATCCTTAGTGAGTTCAACAATTTGCCCATTTTCATCCTCATTCATATAGAGAGAAGTGGCACTTCTCACTTCAATCTCCTCCTCCGAAAAATCTTATATGCATACTGCCCATCTTTTATTCTGTTGTTGTTTGTTTTTTATTTGTAATCTTGTTCTCCTATTCAAATCTGCTATTTTTTTAAACATTTCTGTCCTATTGATTTCCATTAGATTCTGTTCTACTTCATTATTTTCCTTGTGCTTAATCAATTTTATCTCTTCATGCTCATTATACTGTGTTACAGACTGCTCAACTAGGGGTTTTTTTTTGATATTCTACAATCTCTCTTCCTCTTCCAGCCTCCCTCCTTCTCTCCTCAACCCTTTGATTATAATCTGCCTTTCTTTTTTGAACAATACATCTTTCAATATCATGTCCCATTTTCCTACAGCATGTGCAATATGCTGGAAGATTTTCTGGGACAACTTGCTGCCAAAAGCCTCCTCCATATTCGGTTAGGTAATGGTTTCTGCAAGTCAATAGCTACACAAAAACGAGCAACACTTGGCCTTGAGAGAGTGGCAGTAGCGCCATCAAGAAGAAGAGGAGAGCCCAGTGTGCATGCAATGTGATAGAGAGCATATTTATCAAAAAAATGAATCGGTAACATGGGCAACAGAAGCCATACCAGAGCTAGGGAGGATTCCTCCTTTGTGGAGAAGTTGGGCGACCACTTACATATCCTCATGGGATATCCCATTATGTACCAGGCACCTTTCAACCATATGCGATGGAAGTCTTCTTCACAGTATAGTTGAAGAAGAAAATGTTTATCGTCGATGAGGCCGATTTTTATCAACGTTTTCAATTTCAAAGAGTTGAAAAATGCACGAACTTCATCAATTTGTGGTCGACCATGCGACAATTTGCCCACCAAAGTATATTTGTGAGGTTCCGTGAGCCTTTGCAAGTCTTCTGTCGAGAACAGAATCGAAGAATTCTCAAAGTTTTTTTGCGTCAAAACCCGAAGGGGATGAAACTGTAGGTGCGGTCTTTTTAAGAATGTAGGAGAAAGATTTCTTATTCTCTAAGTAATCCATTCCCTTGAAAATCAGCTTAAAAACCACTTATTCTTCACCAAAATTTGAACTTTCTCTCTCTAGAAAGCTTTGTTTCTCTCTCTAGAAGTTGAGAGCGTTTTTTGAAAAAAAAAAGACCGCTATTCTTCTTCTTCTTCTTCTTCTTTATTCTTCTTCTTCTTTTTTAAAGCATTATTTATTAATTATAACCCTCTCTTTTGGCGGAGGAATACCATTTTTACAAACTAACATCTACCCTTAACCCTATTACACCCATTATTTAACAAAAACTTTAAGAATTACATCAATCTAAGTGTATACATTTATTGAGAAATGCTTTTGAGATTCTTGAATTCTTCCTTTAAGTTTCGAGTATTGAATCTTCTTTCTAATGATAACAAGGATGAATCTTTATTCGTCTTGCAATGATTGGTGCAGACTTTTTCAGAGTCCATGACTCTTCAATGTCATGTAATATATGATCTTTGATTCTTCATGCTGTAATTCTACTTAGCTTTTTTAATTTCAGGTGGAATTCTACTTCATGCTGGAATTATTCTTGTAATATATAATCTTTGAAAAATGTTGGAATTCTACTGCTTTTTTAATGTATCCCGCCTTGAATATCAGCATGTATGTTCGTGCCTCTTTTAATTTCTGCTTAGCTGCTTTGGACTCATATATCAAGCTTCTACCAGATGTACTTGTTAATCAGCATCTCATATCTTTTAATTTCTGCTTATCCTTCAAATATTCCAGCTAGCATAAAATCAAAAGCATAATATCCGTATAACATGATAGCCCATTTACCACTAATACCTAGATATTTCAACCAGAAAATTCAACAGCTTTGGTTGTATCCTACAAGAAAATTCTATATCTTTCCATATCTTGAGCTGTAAGAGTTCCTTGTTTGGCTGCCTCCCTCCATGCTTTTTAATCTTTGATCTTCATTTACTCTACTATTACAATACTTTACATGGACTCCATACTTAACACATCCCAACTAAAATTAACAGACTTCCAGCAACTTTTTTAAAGTAACACAGACTCCTCAAAAACACAGCAGACCACTTTTAACAAATAAACAGACTCCATACACAGACTCCATACACATATAATAAGAAAAATAAACCAAAAGACAGCATGCACTATCTTTTGTCCAGCTTTGTATCAATCAAATACTTAGTTACCTGCAAGAAAAATCTACATGCATATATATACTCTGCTCTAATATCAAATACCCCATCTATTGATCCTTCAAAATTAACCCTGCAATGTTATTGTTCTTTTTTTTTTAAGTATGTAAAACAGAAAAATCATAGTGCATAATATAAAAACTTGCTGTTATTGTCTTTTTAAAGCCTGAGAACTTACCCGGCAGTACTTTAGTGTATCCCAACCATCATAGTAAATATCCCTCAGGACCAGGATGGAACAATGAGGGTAGGAACTTTATTTTGTTTATTAATAATATAGAAAACATGCATGCACATAATAAACACAAAATAGCCCTTGTAACTAAAAACTATTATTTTTAATTTTCCTAATATAAGGGAAATCCTTGCTATCTAATTTAATAATGTCAATAAACTTTTTTGGTAAGTTATCTTCCTTATACTCCTGATCTCCTCTCTTTCTACCATCTTTAGATAATGCATCCGCCAAGGCGTTAGCTTCTCTAAAGATGTGTTTTATGGTGAAATCTAGAGAATTTAAATCATGCAGAATTTCTTCTATCTCATTTTCATATTTCCACATAAATGACTGTTTTTTAATTAGATTTACAACTATTTTTGAGTCAATTTGAATATCTACGTTATTAATGTCTAAATTTTTACATATTCTTATCCCCTCTTTTAGTACTAATATCTCAGCATGTAAAGCCAACGATGCTTGTAATCTCCTTGTGAAAGCTAATATTAACTTCCCCTCCGAGTTTCTAATTGCTCCTCCTCCTCCAGCTTCCCATATATCTCTATCAAAACTACCATCTGTATTTAAGGTAAAAATTTCTTTTGCTGGTTTTTCCCATCTTATGCTAATTCTTTTAAAATGCTTTGGTGGTTTTTCTTTTAGTTTCCAAAAATGTAAAGTATCCTTATCCATCTTTGAACCTTGAGTTTTTGTAGGGCATATCTCTGAAATTCTTCTTGTTTCCTCTTTTATTTCTTTCCAGATATCTTCCACTCTCATATTATGCTCCTCGAATCTACTTTTGTTCCTAGCTTTCCAAATGCACCAGATAACTATTGGTGGAACATTAATTTTAATCCATTTTGTGCCATCCTGGGAACTTTTGAATTACACCATTTTTTAAATCTACATTTTAGTGGGAGATGTTCATATTTTATCTGCATTTCTAATGCTAATCGTTTCCATATTTCTGCTGCTACTCTCCCTTCTGAAAAAAGATGATCTAATGTTTCGATCTCATTTAAACAACATTCACATCTAGAAACTAGCTGAATTCCTTTCTTCTTTAAATTATTATCAATTGGGATAATATTAGAAAAAACTTTCCACATAAAAGTTCTAATTTTTTGTGGATTTTCATTATTCCAAGCCCATTTGAATAATATTTGTTCTTTTTTCTTTTTTCTTAAGACATTTTTCACTATTTTAAGCGAAAATGTGCCTTCCGGATTTAAGGTCCATCTCCATCTTTTTTTCGTGTGCTTAGAGTAATTTTCAACTAAATCCCTTTGTTTAATCATTTGATTCCAAACCTATGAACTCCTACTTTTATTTTTAACTTTATTAATATCGTCCTTTATGCAGTACTTTGCCCGCATAAATTTAGACCATAAATTTCATTTTCTTTTAAGTTCCACCATCTCTTGCTTGCCCCTGCTTTAGCTAAGTCAATGATATTGACAAAGCCTAGACTGGCTTCTTGAACATGGTAACACAAATCCCTCCATTTTTTCCAATGAAGTTTATGTTTACCCTCTTTTTTACCCCACAAAAAATTGGCTAATTCTTTTTCAATTTCTTTTATAAGTTTGCTTGAAGGCTGCGTGATCATAATATTATGCATAATTAAACTTTCTAAAATATGTTTTATAAGAGTTATTCTGCCCCCCATACTTAGACATTCTTCTTTCCATCCTGAAATTTTCTTTTTTAATTTATTTATTAGAAGTGCTAAGTATTCTATCTTGAACTTTCCTTCATAAATTGGGCAACCTAAATAAATCATTTCTTCTTTTTTGTGAGAGAAACCTGTGATATTTTTAATTCTATGTGATAATGCAGTTGGGGCTTTATAAGATATCATATATTGACATTTTCTTTTATTTAATTTTTGACCTGTTTCTTCCTCCATGCAATTTAATAAATCTATCAGATTACTTAATGATTTACCACGTCCATTAGTGAATATCATTACACCATCTGCATATGCCAAATAACTTACAAGTGGGGTGTTCTTCGGCTATCTAATTGTGCCTATCATGCCATTTATCATTTTATTTTTAAGATTAACTATCAAGAGTTCCAGATAAATGTTAAATAGTGATGGCGAGAGCGGATCACCTTGTCTTAAACCTCTAACTGGCTTTATTTCCTTTCCTACTTTCCCATTTGTTATAATTCATACCCATGTGTTTGATATACATCTGTAAATCAGATCTATCCATGTTTCAGAGAAACCCATTTTTCTCATCGTTGAACAGAGAATACTCCATTCAACTCTATCAAATACTTTGGAAAGATCTAGCTTAATTAATACATTATTACCTCTTGTTTTAGTTCCTATTTCTCTACACATTTCTTTTTCCAAGTAGATATTATCCATAATCAATCTATTTTTCATAAAACCAGTTTGTTCTTCTGAAATAATTTTAGGTAATAGCAATGCTAATCTATTTTGCATAATTTTGGCTAAAATTTTATATATTGAATTGCAAAGACTAATTGGCCTAAAGTCCTCGCCTTTCTATGGATTTTCTACTTTCGGAATGAGAATAAAATGAAAACTACTCCATTTCTTTCCTATTTCAGCTCCACAAAATATGCTATTTATGGCTTTTTCTACATCTTTTTTTATTATTTCCCAGCAAACCTGAAAGAAGCAATTATTCCAACCATCTGGGCCAGCTGCACTGTCTTTGTTCATACTAAAAATTACGATTCTGATTTCTTCTTCTTCAGGGAATTTTGTAAGCATATTATTATCATCTAAAGTAATTTTATTCTCAATGTTTTGTATACGTGTGTTACCTTTTAGCTCACTTATTCCACCTAACTGATTTTCAAAAAACTTTGTAAAGTAATTTTGTATATCTAAGTCTTTTTAAAGCCATACATTCTCATTGTTTTTTATGCCCCTAATTCTATGTTTTTGATATTTTAGTTTAGCAGCTTTTTGAAAAAACTATGTTTTTATCTCCTTCTTTCAACCATTTAATTTTCGCTTTTTGTTTCTAGAATATTTCCTCCATTAAAAGTTTTAATTTTAATTCCGCTTGTGCCTTACTAAGAGCTCTTCTATTGTTTATGCTTTGGTCTATTTCAAATTCTATTTCACTTTTTAGTACTAACTCTTCTCCGTCTTTTATATTTTTAGTTATATTTCCAAATGTTTCCTTATTCCATTTTTTTAATTCAACCATTAATCTACTCAATTTGTTATTTAGAATTTGAATCGGGTTTCCTGTAACCTCAATATTCCAGGAGTCCTTTATTTTATTCAAGAATTCATGATGTAAACACCAAGAATTTTGAAATCTAAAGGAACCTCCTGTGTAAGTTGTTTTTTTAACAGAAATCAATAAAGGATTGTGATCAGAGCATGTTCTATTTAAGTGTTTGACCTCTCTAGAACCAAATTGTTCTAACCATTTCAGATTAAATAAGACCCTGTCTAATCTTGCCCATATTGTGCCCTTCTTTTTCCAGTTATTGCACCATGTGAAAGATAAGCCATTAAATTTAGCTTCTATTATATTAGTTTTATTTATTATATCATTAAAGTGAGCCATCCCTCTCTTATTTGGTGATCTACCACCCTTCTTTTCATTAAAGTTTCTAATCGTATTGAAGTCTCCACCTATTATCCAGGGCTTATTTTCCAAGGCAATTTTTCTCATTTCCTCCCATAATTCTTTCCTCTCCTCTCTTTTATATTTGGCATAAACTATCATTATTATTTCATTTTCATTTTGACTTAGACTCAAGTTTATTAATTGATTAGTATCTTTTAATATTTTTATGTCTAAATTATTTTTCCACATTATCCAGATTTTACCGTTATTATTAGAATAACCATGATTAAATCCTAAAATGATTTTATAGTGTTCTAGCTGAGTTTTTTCCACCATCAGTTCAGTAATTAAAACTAGGTTAATTTTATGCATGTATATTATTTTTTTAATCTATTTCTTGAAGGGGAGTTTGCAATTCCCCTTATATTCCAATAAATATAATTATACATTCTTTATGGATTTGGCTTGCGCTCTAGTAGTGCATTTTATCTCATATATTTTATTTAAGTGTTTTTTCATGTTCCTTGGTTTTCTAAGTGAACTTAATTCTCCTCCTTTCTCCACTTTCCATTCTCTATTAACTTGGATTGCCATTATTTTTAGCTCTTCAATTGCCCAATCCTTGTTTCCCATTTTTTGTTTTGTTTTAAAATTTTCTATATTTATATCATCTTTAGTTGTTCTCACCTTCAGCTCATTATCCTCCCCATCTGTATAGAGGGAAGTCAAGCTTTTTATTTCAATTTCTTCCTCCGAATCCTCTTCAGCAAAGACAGCCCAACTTTTATTTTTTTTGGGATTTAGTTTTCATTTGAATTCTGGTTCTTTTATTTAGTTCTGAAATTTTTCTAATCATCTCCCTCCTCTTAACCTCTTCTATTTCTGCCCTTTCATCTTCAATATTCGGTTTGTTATATTCAATTAGTTTTAGTTCTTCAACCTTACCATTATATATTTCTAGTTGAGCAGTGTGAGTATTCTGTGGTTTTTTTGATATCTAATCATTTCTCCTCTTCTACCTATTGCCATTATTCTTTCCTCTTGTTTTAGTTTATCATCTGTTCTTTTTTTGTTCACTAAGCAAACCTCTATACCATGACCCATCTTTTTGCAGCAAGAGCAGAATGGAGGG
The DNA here is from genome assembly GCA_029783825.1 of Sapria himalayana. Lineage (NCBI taxonomy): Eukaryota > Viridiplantae > Streptophyta > Magnoliopsida > Malpighiales > Rafflesiaceae > Sapria > Sapria himalayana. Next base: position 1,195,842 of record JAREIK010003411.1, on the reverse strand, counting down.
AGGTATTCTGGAATAATTTGTTGCCAAAATCCCCCTCCATCTATACTGCCAATCCAAATACGATTAGGTAATGGCTTCTGTAAGTCCACCTCAACACAAACACGTGCAACACTCGGTCTAGAGAGTGTTGCAGTCGCACCATCAAGAAGAAGAGGAGAGCCAGGCACACAAGCAATACGGTATAAAGCATACTTATCAAATAGATGAATTGGAAGCATGGGAAACAGCAGCCATAGCGGGGCCAAGGAGGATTCTTCCTTCGTCGTGAAGTTTGGAGTCCACTTGAACATTCTCATAGGATAACCCATGATATACCAGACGCCTTTCAACCATAAACGATGAAAATCCTTTTCGGAATGTAGTTGTAACAGCACGTGTTTATCGTCTATAAGCCCGATTTTGATCAATGCTTTGAGCTACAATGATTCAAAGAAGGAGCGAACATCATCGATACGAGGTCTACCGTGCGAGAATTTACCCACAAGTGTGTGTTTGTGAGGTTCAGAGAGCATTCGAAGGTCTTCGGCAGAAAAAAATATCGAGGGTTCCTCGATATTTTTTTTTTCTTGAGTGTCCTAGGAAGACGAAGGAGGCGCGGTCTTCTTAAAAATATCCGAAAATGACTTCTTATTAACTAAGAAATCCATAACCTTCAAAAACAGCTTAAAATTTACTTCTTCCTCCACAAAAATTGCAGTTTCTCTCTCTAGAAAAAATTTTCTCTCTCTAGAAAGTTGAGAGCATTTTTTGAAAAAAAAGAAGACGTTCTTTCTTCTTCTTCTTCTTCTTCTTCTTTTTTTAAGTTTATATATTAATTATAACCCTCTCTTTTGGTGGAGGAATGCCATTTTTACAAATTATAACTACCCTTATCCCTTTTACATCCATTCCTAACTACTAAACAGAAAAAACATCTAGCTTAGATTTATATCACATGATACAATTATTTTATGTAAATGATAGCTTGTAAGATCAATTATGCTTCTCAAATTGCCCTTTGATGATTTGAGAGCTCTTTCCTCACTAGCTTTCTCATTGGAACCTTTGAAATATATATTAAGCTTTTATGTTCCTCTCCTAGCTTTCGAAAATCCTTCACTCTCTTTGTTCCTTTATTAGTTTTTTGAAATTGTTGCTTTCACCCTTTTAGAGTCTCGCATATGAACTGTTACAAACCTCTTGGCTAATCTGCATAAGATCAAGTATATCATATTCTTATCTTTTAAAATAGCCCATTCATTATCTATTAAAATTTAGATTTTTCTTCCTTTTTGCTTGACCCATGTTATGACCTCCTATTGCCCATGATCCAGCCTTATCATCTTTGTTCTCTTTGTATGAGTAAACTGCCTCAATATCCATCATACTTTCATCTTCATTTTCCTGTTAAACATTGAGTGCTTCTTTCCTCTTTAACTTTTGCATGAGTGAGATCAACCGACAACGTAATAGACCAAATTACAGACTTCCAGTAACAGCATATAAAAAATCTTTTTAACAGACTCCATTACAGCATTACTTTACAGACTCCAGCATTATAGAAACAAAAACAGACTCCAATATTTACAGACTCTAGCAGAACAACAACAAATGGAGCTTTAATCCTCTTCTTGAAAGCTGATGGCCTGCATAGAAAGAAAAAAACTACCTACCTATATTTCCCCATCCCTTACCTTGTTTACCCACTATACATTCTTGGTAGTTTCAACAGATATAAGATTCACCCCTCAGGACCAGGGTGATTAATAAAGCAATCCTTATCTGCATATGATTAGTGTACAAGAAGCAAAAAATAACAAAAAAGCAAAAAATTAATAATTCATACTTTTATCCTTCTAATGTAGGGGAGTCCTTTTCTGTCCAGTTTTGTTGTACCTATATTTTTTTTTTGGAAAAGTTATTTCATTATACTCCTTATCTCCTTTAATTCTTCCTTCCTTGGCTAATATGTCCGCTAAGGCATTAGCCTCTCTAAAGATGTGTTTTATAGTAAAGTCTAGAGAATTTATTTCACATAAAATTTCTTCTATTTCATCCTCGTATCTCCACATTATTGTCTTTTTATTAATTAAATTAACAATGATTTTAGAATCTATTTGAATATCTATTTTTTTAATGTCATTCTTTATACATATTCTAATACCCTCTCTTAAGGCTAATATTTCCGCATGGAGAGCCGATAATGCTTGAAACTTCCTAGTGAAGGCTAAGAGCACTTTACCTTCGAAGTTTCTTATTACTCCACCTCCTTCTGCTGCTCATATATCTTGATCAAAGCTGCCATCTGTATTTAAAACAAAACTTTCTTTCGATGGTTTTTCCCATTTTATGCCTATTATTTTAAACCGTTTAAATGATTTTTCTTTTAAATTCCAGTAATTTAAAGTATCTTTATCTGACTTCGAATCCTGTAAATTTATTGGGTAAGATTCTGAAATTTTCCTTGTCTCCTTTTTTATATCCTTCCAGATATTCTCAATAGACATGCATTGACCCTCAAATCTGCTCTTATTTCTGGCCTTCCATATACACCAGATAGCTATTAGAGGGACATTATTTTTAATCCAATTCTGTACAACATTTGTAGTTTTTAATTCAAGCCATTTCTGAAGTCGGCAAATAAGAGTAAGTTGTTCATATTCTATTCGCATTTCTATTCCTAGTTTCTTCCATATATATGCTTCTATTTTACCCTGTGAAAAAAGATGATCAAGAGTTTCCATCTCCTTTGCACATCAGTCACATCTAGAAACTATCTGAATGCCCTTCTTTTTTAAGTTAGAATCAATTGGAATGATATTAGATAAGACTTTCCATATAAAGACTTTAATTTTTTGCAGATTATCATTATTCCAGATCCATTTGAATAATATTTTCTCATCTTGCATTTTCCTTATGACATTTTTGACTGAATTAAGTGAGAATGTTCCTTCTGACATCAAGGTCCATCTCCATCCTTTGTTTGTAAGTTTAGAATGATTCTCAACTAACTCTCTTTGTTTAAGCATTTGAACCCAAACTTGAGAGCTATTGCTTACCCTTTTTTCTCTATTAGTATCATTTTTAATACAGTACTTTGCTCTCATGAATTCTGACCATAAGCTATCATTTTCTTTTAATCTCCACTATCTTTTGCTTACCCATGCTTTAGCTAGATCAATGAGATTAACAAATCCCAAACCAGCATCTTGAACAGGATAACATAAATCTTTCCATTTTTTTCAATGAACTTTATATTTGCCCTCTTTTTTACCCCACAAGAAATTTGCAAACTCTCTTTCAATTTTTTAATAAATTTAATTGGTGGTTGAGTAATCATAATATTGTGCATTAATGTGCTTTCTAAAACATGTTTTATTAATGTTATTCTCCCCCCCATATTTAGAAATTCTTCCTTCCATCCTGAAATTTTTCTTTTTAATTTATCTATTAAAAATTCTAAATATTCGATTTTAAGTTTACCTTCATACACCGGACAACCCAAATAGAGAATCTCACCTTTTTTTTGAGAGAAACCTGTAATATTTTTAATTCTATGAGATAATGCCGTTGGTGCTTTATGAGAAATTATATATTGACATTTTCTTTTATTTAATTTTTGACCTATTTCATTTTCTTAACATTTTAACAAATTCATCAGATTATGTAAAGATCTACTACCCCCATTGGTGAAGATCATTACATCATCTGCATATGCAAGGCAACTAACCAATGGAGTATTTTTTGGTTGTCTAAATGTTTCAATGATACCTTTCTTCATTCTATTTTTAAGATTTACTATTAGAGTTTCCAGATAGATATTAAATAATAAAGGAGAAAGTGGATCTCCTTGTCTTAAGCCTCTAATCGATTTTATTTCTTCTCCTACTTTTCCATTTGTAATAATCTTAACCCATGTGTTAGATATACATCTATATATTAAATCTATCCATGTTTTGGAAAATCTCATTTTACGCATGATAAAATAGAGGATGTGTCATTCCACTCTGTCAAATGCCTTGGAAAGTCTAATTTTATTATTACATTATGTCCTCTTGTTTTAGTTCCTATTTCTCTACACATTTCTTTGGCTAAACAAATATTTTCCATTATTAATCTATTTTTCATAAAACCTGTTTGTTCTTTAGAAATAATTTTAGGTAAAATTAATGATAACCTATTTTGTAATATTTTGGCTAGAATCTTATATATCGAATTACAGAGACTAATTGGTCTAAAGTCTCCCCCTGTCTGTGGATTCTCTATTTTAGGAATAAGAATAATGTGAAAGCTTCCCCACTTCTTTCCTATTTCTGCTCCACAAAAAATTCTATTTATAGCATTTTCTATATCTTTTTTAATTATCTCCTAGCATACCTGAAAAAAAAAAACAATTATTCCATCCATCAGGGCCTGCCACACTATCCTTGCCCATAGTGAAAATAGCTGTTCTAATTTCTTCTTCTGCTGGAAATTTAGTTAACATAATATTATCTTCAATTGTGACATTATTTTCTATATTTTGTATAAGTGTGTTTCCTATTATCTCACTTTCTCCATTTTATTGTTTTTCAAAGTGATTTGCAAAATACTTCTGAATATCTGTATCCTTGTCCATCCACTTTCCCTCATTGTCTTTTATAGCTTTAATTCTATGCTTCTGAAGTTTAAGTTTGGCTACTTTTTGAAAGAATTTTGTATTCTTATCTCCTTCTTTAAGCCATTTAATTTTAGATTTTTGTTTCCAAAAAACTTCTTCCATTAATAGTTTTAATTTTAATTATGCTTGTGCTTTGCTCAAAGCTTTTCTATTGTTTATATTTTGATCTAATTCAAATTCTATTTCTCTTTTTGAAACTAGTTCTTCAGCATCTTTTATATTCTTATTTATATTTCCAAAAGTTTCTTTATTCCATATATTTAAATCCTCTTTTAATCTATACAGCTTATTATTCAGGATTTGAATTGGATTTCCTGCTACTTCTTTATTCCAGGATTCCTTTAGCCTATTCAAGAAGTCATGATGTAAACACTAAGAATTCTGAAAGCTAAAGAATCTGCCCGAGGACACTATATTTTTAATGGTAATTAGGACTGAGCTGTGATCAGAGCAAGTTCTATTTAGGTGTTTCACTTCTGTAAACCCAACTTGCTCTATCCATTTAAAATTATATAAAACTCTATCTAATCTTGCTCATATTATATCTTTATTTTTCCAGTTATTACACCAAGTAAAAGGAGAGCCTAAAAATTTGGCCTCCATTAAGTTGGTTTTATTTATAATATCATTAAAGTGAGACATAGAAATCTTATTCGGAGGTCTTCCCCCCTTTTTTTCTTTAGAATTTCTTATTGTATTGAAGTCACCTCCTATAATCCATGGCCTCTTTTCTTTAAATATTTTTTCCATTTCCTCCCATAATTCTTTTCTCTCCTCTTTTTTATTTTTTGCATAAACTATAGTAATTATTTCTTTGACATTCTGACTAAAGCTTAAATTAATTAATTGATCAGTATCTTTTAATATATTTATGTTTAAATGATTTTTCCAAAAAATCCAGATTTTACCATTATTATTAGCATACCCCTTATCAAATCCTAATAATTTTTTATAATCATCTATCTGAATTTTATCTACCATAGGTTCAACTAATACAATGAGATTAATCTTATACATATATACCAATTTTGTTATTCTATTTCTTGAGGGGAGATTTTCGACACCCCTTATATTCCAGTATATGTAATCAAATATTATTAATGTTTTTAGCTTGTGCTCTAGTAGTACATTTGGTTTCATACGTCCTGTTTAAATATTTTTTCATATTCCTTGGTTTTTTTAGTGAATCCATCTCCCTTCCCCTCTCTCCTTTCCACTCCATTCCCAATTGAGTACCATGATTTTTATTTCCTCCATTGCCCATGCTCTATTTCCCATTTTTTCTTTGAATTTTTCTATATTTATATAATCTTTGGAGAGTTTCAGATTCTGCCCATTATCTTCTCCATTAGAGGTTAGATTTGAAGTGCTTCTAACCTCTATTTCTTCTTCTGAGGAATCCTCTATTTCCACTGCCCATCCTTTATTTTTAATGTTTTTGTTTTTTAATTGTAATCTGGTTCTTTTATGCAGCTCTTCAATTTTTTTAATCATTTCTTTTCTCCTTGTATTTTCTCTAATTTCAGTTGATAACTCTAGTTCTTCATTGCCATTTTTACATTCTATTAACTTTAGATCTTCTTTTTGTTTCTCTAGCATAGATTCTGTTTGTATTGGCTGTAAATCTTGAGGTTTTATTTGATATTGAATTCTCTTTCCCCTTTCCAACCCCCATTTTCTTATCTTCCTGTCTGCCTTATGTTCTTCTCTTATTAACAATACAAATTTCAATATTATGTCCCATTTTTTTACAGCAAGAACAGTATGGAGGAAGATATTCTGGTATGACTTGCTGCCAGAATCCCCCCCCCCCCCCTCTTTATCTCATATCCATATTCGGCTAGGGGGGGGGGGGGGGGGGGGGTTTCTTCAAGTTCATTTCCACGCATATCCTAGCCACCCTAGGCCTCGATAATGTGGCAGTAGCTCCATCAAGAAGAATAGGAGAGCCAAGAGTACAAGCAATATGATATAATGCATATTTGTCAAAGAAGTGAATCGGTAACAATGGGAGTAAGAACCATGCCGGCGCCATGGCAGTTTCCTCCTTTGTGGTGAAATTGGGCGTCCATTTGAATGTTCTCATGGGATAACACATGATATACCATATTCCTTTGAGCCATAGTCGATGATAATCCTCCTCGGAATACAGTTGAATCAAAACATGCTTCTCATCAATGAGGCCGATTTTTATCAGCGATTTTAGCTTCTAAGTATCAAGAAATGCCCGAATATCATCAACGCGCGGTCTTCCATGTGAAAACTTGCCCACCAGAGTGTGTTTGTGAGGCTCCATTAGCCTCTATAAATCCTCGGGCAAAAACAGTATCGAGGGATCCTCGTTTTTTTTGTGAAATTGTCCGAAGAAGACAAGAATGGAGGCGTGGTCTATTTAATAAAAGATGAGAAGGATTTCTTATTAACTAAGTAATCCATTTCCATCAAAAATGGCTTAAAAACAGCTTCTTCCTCCTCCAAATTTGCAGTTTCTCTCTCTAGAAAATTATTTTCTCTCTCTAGAATTCGAGAGCACTTAAAAAAACCATAAAAAAGTATTTTCTTCTTCCATTTCTTCATCATCATCATCATCATCATCATCATAATCATCATCATCATCATATTCTTCTTCTTTTTTAAGGTTTTGTTTATTAATTAGAACCCTCTCTTTTGGCGGAGGAATACCATTTGTACAAGCTACATCTACCCATTTCCCTTTTACACCCGATTCATAAAGCTAGAAAAATGTAACAATCCATAATTTTAATTAACTCATAATCTTTCCTAACTTTATAATCAATGATATGATGATTCTTATTTGTATTTGTGCTTCATTAATTAAGTGCGACATCTCTATTTTCTTGGTAGATCTTGCTATGAAAGATGCTCCCCCTATTGATCTATGTATAAATCTTTCACGTGCTATTTTGAAACTTTAAATCTTTGTGAAATGTCTTACTCTTTCAGCTCCGACCAGCCTGCTTCCTCGCAGCATCAATCCAGATTCGAAAATCCAGCATCTACATCTCAAATCTCTTGTCAATGCTCATTCTTTCCACTTGTGATATTAACTGTTATCCTGCATGAAACAAAAGTATCAAGTTCTTTCGAATAGAGGGTCCATTACTTACCTTCCTTCTGCCCAATACAACGAAGAGAATATCTCTTGCTCTTTGTAGCATACTTCCTCTTGAGGTGTCTTAGAAGCAATCCCAACTATCTTCCCTTTGCTTATCTCCCATTTGAAATGATGCATACAATGACTAACAAACTAAGACTCTTCTAAATTAATACAGACTACCATCAATTAACACAGACCTCCAAAAGACCAACACATATCTAAAAAAACAGACCACCAAGCCTATATTACAGACTTCCAGAACCATCTCAAACCAAAAATTTTGAACTAAAAAACAACAAGTACAAAATCTCAAGCAAGCTGATTCGTGCTTGTGCTGTATGCCCTGCTTAATTGAAATCAGCCCATTTTTGAATTGAATATCCAGCTTCAATACCTGTAAAATAAATAAGCAAAACAGCACAAACTAGCATACTGAATACTTAGATTTCTTACCAGTTTACCCTTTTAATTATTCACCTCAATTTCGATTAATCACCCTTCAGGACCAGGGAGATTTTTAAGATACGAGCCTCTTATCTGCATATATTGATAACTCGAAGCCAAAAAATTAGAAAAGATATACAAGTGTTATTCTGTGAACCTTGTAAAATAAGGTAGTTCTTTGCGGTCCAATTTTATTATTCCTACATATTTTTTTGGTATCGTGCACTCATTAAACTCTTGATCTCCTCTTTTTCTACCTTCCTTGGCTAATCCATCTGCTAATGTGTTAACTTCTCTATATATATGATTTATAGTATAATCTAAATTTTTTAATATATGCAGGATCTCCTCAATTTCCTCCTCATATTTCCATAATGATACTTGTTTATTAATTAAATTGACTAAGATTTTTGAATCTATTTGGATGTCTATGTTTTTAATATCAACTTTTTTACACAATCTAATCCCTTCTCTTAAAGCTAATATCTCAGCATGTAGAGCCGATGAAGCATGAAACTTCCTTGTGAAAGCTAAAATTAGCTCACCTTCAGAGTTCCTTATCAAACCCCCCCCCCCCTCCCCCCTACTCCAATGTCTCTATCAAAGCTGCCATCGGTATTTAAAGCCATTCTTTCTTTCGGTGGTTTTTCCCATTTTAATTCTATTATTTTAAAATGTTTTGGTAACTTTTCTTTTAGATTTCAAAAAGTCATAATATCTTTATCTAGGCTCTTGCCTTGATTCTTTAATGGAAAAATCTCCGAAATTTTTCTAGTCTCATCTTTTATCTCCCTCCAGAAACCCTTCAAATCTACTTTTATTTCTAGCCTTCTAGATACACCAGATGACTATTAGAGGAACATTACATTTGATCCATTTCTATGTTGGATTTAATGCTTTTATTTTACTCCATTTTTGAAGTCTAGCTTTTATTGTGAGCTGTTCATATTTTATATTCAACTCTATTCCTAGTTTTCTCAATATTTCTGTTGCTACTTTTCCATTTGAGAAGAGATGATCCAGTGTTTCTATTTCGGATGCACAGCATTCGCATCTTGAGACTAACTAGATGCCTTTCTTTATTAAGTTATTATCTAATGGTACAATATTAGATAAAACTTTCTACATAAAAGTTTTAATTTTTTGAGGAGTTTCATTTTCTCAAGCCCATTTAAATAAATTTTGCTCTACTTGCCTTTTTCTTATTACATTCTTGACAGATTTAAGTGAAAAAGTTCCTTCTGATGTTAATGTCCATTTCCATCCCTTTTTTAGTGAATTTAGAATAATTCTCCACTAGATCTCTTTGTTTAAGCATTTGAACTCAAACCTGAGAACTCTTACTTTTATTTTTCTCTTTATAAGTATCATCTTTTAAACAGTACTTTGCACGCATAAATTTCGCCCATAAGCTATTATTTTCTTTCAATCTCCACCATCTCTTGCTAGCCCATGATTTAGGTAAATCCGAGAGATCGATGAATCCCAATCCAGATTCTTGAACAGGGAAACATAAATCATTCCATTTTTTCCAATACAATTTATGTTTTCCCTCTTTTTTCCCCCATAAGAAATTAGCGAATTCCTTTTCAATCTTTTTTATTATTTTTCTTGGTAATTTCATAATCATAATATTATGCATTAATGAGCTTTCTAAGACATGTTTTATTAATGTTATTCTTCCCCCTATACTCAAAAATTCTTCTTTCCATCCCGCAATTTTCTTTTTTAATTTATCTATTAAAAAATTCAAGTACTTGGCCTTGAGTTTGCCTTCATATACTGGACAGCCTAGATATATCATTTCCCCTTTTTTTTGAGAAAAACCAGTGACCTTTTAATCCTATGAGCTAATGCTATGGGAGCTTTATAAGATATCATGTATTGGTATTTTCTTTTATTAAGTTTTTGACCTGTTTCATCTTCTAAGCAAATTAACAAGTTCATCAGATTTTGTAAAGATCTATACCCTCCATTAGTGAAGATCATCACATCATCTGCATACGCTAGGCAACTCACTAGTGGAGTGTTTTTTGGTTGCCTGAATGTACCTATCGAACCTTTTACCATCTTGTCATTAAGATTAACTATTAGAAGTTCTAATTATATATTAAATAATGCTGGTGAAAGAGGGTCTCCTTGTCTTAGGCCTCTGACTGGTTTTATTTCTTCTCCTACTTTTCCATTCGTAATAATCCTAACCCAAGTATTAGAGATGCATCTGTAAACTAGATCTATCCATGTTTCCGAGAAACCCATTTTTTTCATGATGAAACAAAGAATGTTCCATTCGACTCTATCAAATGCTTTGGATAGATCTAGTTTTATTATTACATTATGCCCTCTTTTTTTTTGCTCCTATTTCTCTACACAATTCTTTAGCTAAACTTATATTTTGCATTATCAATCTATTTTTCATGAAACCTGATTGTTCGATTGAAATAATTTTAGGTAGCAGGTGAGAAAGTCTATTTTGCATGATTTTTGCTAAAATTTTATATATCGAGTTACATAAACTGATAGGTCTAAAGTCCTCCCCTGTTTGTGGATTTTCTATTTTTGGAATAATGACAATATGAAAGCTACCCCTTTTTTTTCTTATTTCAGCTCCACAAAATATGCTATTTATGGCTTTTTCTAAATCTTTTTTGATTATATCCCAACAAAACTGAAAAAAACCACAATTCCATCCATCAGGACCTGCTGTGCTATCCTTGTTCATACTAAAAATGACTATTTTAATTTCATCTTCATCATGAAAATTAATTAACATATTATTATCTTCAGCTGTAATTTTATTTTCAATTTTTTGTAATAATGTATATCCTTTAAGCTCATTTTTTTCACTTAATTGATTTTTGAAAAACTTTGTAAAGTAATTTTGAATATCTAAATCATCATGCACCCATACTTCCTCATTATTTTTTATACCACTAATTCTATGTTTATGTTGTTTAAACTTAGCTATTCTTTGAAAAAATTTTGTGTTCTTATATCCTTCTTTTAACCATTTTAATTTAGATTCTTGTTACCAAAATACATCTTCCATTAATAATTTAAGTTTCAATTCTGCTTGTGCTTTGCTTAAAGCTCTTCTATTGTTAGCATTTTGATTTGATTCAAATTCTAATTCTTTTTTAGAAACTAAATCTTCAGCTTCTTTTACATTTTTGTTTATATTTCCAAATACTTCCTTATTCCATTGTTTCATGTCTATTTTTAGCCTACTGAGTTTGTGATTCAATATTTGAATAGAATTTCCTGATGCCTCTCTATTCCAGGAGTCTTTTACCATATTCAAAAATCCATGATGTAAACACCAAGCATTTTGAAATTTAAAGGAACCTCCTGTGTAAGTAGAGTTTTTAATGGTAATTAAAAGTGGGCTATGATCAGAACATGTCTTATTCAAATGTTTCACTTCTGTCGCACCGAAATGCTCAAGCCATAAAAAATTAAATAGCACTCTGTCTAATCTAGCCCAGATTGTACCCTTCTTTTTCCAGTTATTACACCATGTAAAAAGAGAACCCAAAAATTTAGTCTCTATTAAGTTAGTCTTGTTTACAATATCATTAAAATGAAATATGGCTTTTTTATTTGGAGCTTTTCCTCCCTTCTTTTCTTTAAAGCTTCTAACTGAGTTGAAGTCTCCTCCTATTATCCAAGGCTTTTTTTCTAAAGATATTTCCTCCATATCTTTTCATAATTCTTTTCTATCTTCTTTTTTATTTTTGGCATAAACTATCGTGATAATTTCATTAACATTATGATTTAAACTAATATTTATTAAATGATTTATTTCTTTTATGATTTTTATATTTAAATTACTTTTCCACAATACCCAGATTTTACCATTATTGTTAGCATGTGCATGATCAAAGCCTAATATGTTTTTGTAGTGTCCTATTTGATCCCTATCTACCATGGGTTCAACTATAGCAATAAGATTAATCTTATGCAAATATATTAATCTTTTCAATCTATTTCTAGAGGGGAGATTAGCAATTCCCCTAATGTTCCAGTAGATGTAATTATACATTATTTAATGACTCAGCTTGCGCTCTAGTAGTGCACTTAGTTTCGTATGTTTTATTTAAGTATTTTTTCATGTTCCTTGGTTTTTTAAAGAGCTCAAATCCCCTCCTCTTTCTCCTTTCCATTCCCGACCCATTTGAATGGCCATTATTTTTAACTCCTCAATGGCCCACTCCTTGTTACCCATGTTATATTTTAGTTTTTCTAAGTTAATATCATCTCTTTGCATTCTAACTTTCTGATCTTCTTCCTCTCTATCAGTGTAAAGGGAAGGTAGACTTCTTAATTCTAAATCTTCCTCTAAATAATCAATTATAGGAACTGCCCATGCTTTATTTTCTTTTTGTTTGTTTTTCATATAAACTCTTGTTCTTCTGTTTAAATCTGCTATTTTCTTTATCATTTCTGCCCTTCTTATATTTTCTAGGTTAGCTACTGCCCTCTCTTCTTATATATTCATTTTCTTATATTCAATAAGTTTTATTTCATTTGCATCATTTTTCTGTTCTTCAATATGAGCAGATTTGGGTTTTATTTGATATCTCACTAACTCCCCCCCCCCTTTCCAGCAGCCATAAATCTCTCCTCCATCTGTTTGTTTTCCTCCCTTCTCTTTTTAACTAGACAAACATCAATACCATGACCCATTTTCCTGCAACAAGAACAATAATTTGGGAGGTTTTCTGGAACAACTTGCTGCCAGAAACCTCCTCCATTTGTGCTTCCTATCCAAATTCACGAAGGAATTGGCTTCTGTAAGTCAGTTTCAATGAAAATACGTGCTACACTTGGTCTGGAGAGTGAAGCCATAGCACGATCCATGAGAAGAGGAGAACCAATAGAGCAAGCAATACGATACAGAGCATATTTGTCAAAAAAATGAATCGGTAGCAAGGGAAACAGGAACCATACCGGAGCTACCGACGATTCCTCCTTCGTGGAGAAACTCTCTGACCATTTGAAGGTTCTCATGGGATAATCCATGATGTACCAGATGCTTCGCAACCAAATTCTATGAAAATCCTCTTCGGAAAACAATTGTATCAACACATGTTTGTTGTCGATTAAACCAATCTTAATAAGCATTTTAAGCTTCAAGGAATTAAAAAATGCACGAATGTCTTCCATGCGAGGACACCCATGTGAGAATTTGCCAATGAGAGAGTATTTATGAGGCTCGGTTAGCTTCTCTAAGTCTTCGGGAGAGAACAAAATCAAGAGATCCTCGATAAAATTTACGTGAATGTCCGAAGAAGATGACACTGTGCACGCGGTTTTTTTAAAGAAATTAGAAAAGGATTTCTTATTTTCTAAGTAATCCATTTCCTAAAAAATAGCTTGAAATCTGCTTCTTCTTCCTCAAAATTTTCACTTTCTCTCTCTAGAAATTTTGTTTCTCTCTCTAGAAATTTTGTTTCGCTCTCTAGAAAGTTGAGAGCGTTTTTCAGAGAAAAAGACCACGTTTTTTTCTTTCTTTTTTTTTTCTTCTTCTACTACTACTTCTTCTTCTTCTTCTACTACTACTACTACTTCTTCTTCTACTACTACTACTTCTTCTTCTTCTACTTCTTCTACTACTACTACTACTACTACTACTACTACTACTTCTTCTTCTACTTCTTCTACTACTTCTTCTTCTACTTTTTCTACTACTACTACTACTACTACTTCTTCTTCTTCTACTACTACTTCTTTTTTATCATCATCATCATCATCATCATCATCTTCTTCTTCTTCTATTTTTTTTTTTGAAAGTTTTGTTTATTATTTATAGCCATCTCTTTTGGAGGAGGAATACCATTTTTACAAGCTATAACTACCCTCTTCCCTTTTACACCCATTCCTAACCACTAAAAATAGAAAAATTATATAACATGCTTTTATATTACATAATTCAATTTTCTGATTTGATTTATCCTAGATATAATGCCTTGTGCAAGCCCTTGTGTTCTTCGTTTTATGTTCTAATGAAAAGAGTGTCACTTTCTTCCTTTCTCCTTGAAGTCTTTGATGTTTCTACACTCCTTTTTAGCTCCACTTCTAATGTCCTTTGAGTAATTCTTTCACATGCTTTATTTCATCCTTTCTTTTGCTATAATGGTTACATTTTCCATCTTACACCTCCGTATATTATACAACTTATCCTACTCTTCGACTAATCCTGCATAAGATCAAGGGCATCATATCTCATCTTCAAAATACCCATTTCCCTCATTTCCCTTATACATTTCAGATTAATTATATTAATAATATAATTTCTCCTCGTCCTCCTTGCTTGAATCTTTTTATGACTTTCTGCTGCCCATATTTCAACCTTTACACCGAGTATCCTTTAGACATCACTATATATATATGCCAAGCCATCTCATAACAATGCTTGATTTCGTCCCCTTCTCTAGGTGATCTTTGAGCTCATCTTTCATATTTCCTGATTAGCCCTTAAATGAATCTTACAGACCAAAAACACAACCAAACCAACAATTACAGACTTCCAGGAATTAACAACTCAGACTGAAAATTACAGCCAATAACACATCAGACTAATAACACATCAGACTAATAACACATCAGACAAAAATTAACACAGACTCTCAGACAACTCAAAATACACAACTCAATATAACAAATGAAGTTTCGACCAAGGCTTAAACTAAGCCCATCTTGTCCAGCTTTCCTCCTATTCTTGAAAAGTAGATACCTGCAATAATAAAAACTGTATATCTACGTTTTCACCCCCCATTTTCCCACTGATCCTTCCCATTAAATAAATATTATTTTGCTTAGCCTTCCTTATAAAACTGAATATGTTGTTCTCTTTAAAACCTGTCAAAAAAAAATCAGAAAACAGAATATCCTAACTCATTCTAAATCAAGCAAACCTTACCGATCTTCTCATCTTAAAGTAGCCTCAACTAATCACCCCTCAGGTCCAGGGTGATACTTTATGAGATGCGATCTTTATCTGCAATTAGTTAGTTACACAGAAATTCCAAAAAAAAAACAGAAGATAACAGTTTAAATTCTTATCTTCCTAATATAAGGAAGTTCCTTACTATCCAGATTTATTATGCCTCTATACTTTTTTGGAAGGGTCCCTTCATTATATTCCATGTCTCCTTTATTTCTTCCATCCTTGGCTAATGCATCTGCTAAGGCATTAGCCTCTCTATAAATATGCTTTATAGTAAAATCTAATGTATTTATTTCGTGCATAATTTCTTCTATTTCATCTTCATATCTCCACATTAATGTCTTATTATTAATTAAATTTACAACAATTTTTGAATCTATTTGAATATCTATTTTTTTTAATGCCGTTTTTTATACATATACTTATACCTTCTCTTAAAGCTAATAATTCAGCATGTAAAGCTGATGATGCTTGAAACTTCCTTGTAAAAGCTAAGAGCACCCCTCCTTCAAAATTTCTTATCACACCTCCTCCTCCTCCTGCACCAATATCTCTATCAAAGCTGCCATCTGTGTTTAAAGCAAAACTTTCTTTCGATGGTTTTTCCCATTTTATACCAATTATTTTAAATTGTTTTAATTGTTTCTCTTTTAAATTCCAATAATTCAAAATGTCTTTATCCAACCTCGTGTCCTGTACATTCAAAGGGTATATCTCTGAAATCTTTCTAGTTTTCTCCTTTATATCTTTCCAGATATCCTCTATTATCATGTTTTGACCCTCAAACCTGCTTTTATTTCTGGCCTTCCAGATACACCAAATGGCTATTTGAGGGACATTATTTTTAATCCATTTCTATGTAGAATTTGAGACTTTCAAATTCAGCCATTTCTAAAGTCTGCATTTTAGAGTAAGATTTTCATATTTCATTTGCATTTCTACTCCTAGTTTCTTCCATATTTCTAGTGCTATTTTACCCTGTGAGAAGAGATGATCTAAAGTTTCCATTTCATTTGCACAGCAGTTACATCTAGAAACTAGTTGAATTCCCTTCTTTTTTAAATTTATATCAATTGGAATAATATTAGATAAAACTTTCCATATAAAAGTTTTAATTTTTTGTGGATTATCATTATTCCATACCCATTTGAACAATATTTTCTCTTCTTGCCTCTTTCTTATTGCATTTTTAGCTGAATTAAGTGAGAATGTTCCTTCTGACGTCAAAGTCCATCTCCATCCATTACTAGTGAGTTTATAATATTTCTCAACTAAATCTCTTTGTTTAACCATTTGAGCCCAAACTTGTGTGCTCTTTCTTATTCTTTTCTCATTATTAGTGTCATCATTTATACAGTATTTTGCCCGCATAAATTCAGACCATAAACTATCATTTTCTTTTAATCTCCACCATCTTTTGCTTGCCCATGCTTTAGCTAAATCAATGAGATTGAAAAATCCCAAACCAGCCTCTTGAATAGGATAACATAAATCTTTCCATTTTTTCCAATGTAATTTATATTTGCTCTCTTTTTTACCCCACAAAAAGTTAACAAATTCTTTTTCAATTTTTTTAATAAAGCTACTTGGGGGTTGAATAATCATAATATTATGCATCAATGTACTTTCTAAAACATATTTTATTAATGTTATTCTCCCACCTATACTTAAAAATTCTTCCTTCCAACCAGAAATTTTCCTTTTTAGTTTGTATATTAAGAATTCTAAATATTCAATCTTGAGCTTACCTTCATACACCGGACAACCCAAATAGATAATTTCTCCTTTTTTCTGAGAGAAACCCGTAATCTTTTTAATTCTATGAGATAATGCAATGGGTGCTTTATGAGAAATCATATATTGACATTTTCTTTTGTTTAGTTTTTGTTCTGTTTCATCTTCGAAGCATTTTAACATTCCCATCAGATTATGTAATGACTTACAACTTCTATTGGTGAAGATCATTACGTCATCTGCATATGCTAGGAAACCCACTAATGGGGTGTTCTTTGGTTGTCTAAATGTTCCTATAGTACCTTTCTCCATTTTGTTTTAAAGATTAACTATTAACATTTCAAGGTAAATATTGAATAATGAAGGAGAAAGCGGATCTCCTTGTCTTAAGCCTCTAACCAGTTTTATTTCTTCTCCTATTTTTCAATTTGTAATCACCTTAACCCATGTATTTGATATACATTTGTATATCAAATCTATCCATGTTTTTGAGAAGCCCATTTTACGCATGATAAAGCAAAGAGTGTCCCATTCGACTCTATCAAATGCCTTTGATAAATCTAATATTATTATTACATTATGTCCTCTTATTTTAGTTCCTATTTCTATACACATTTCTTTGGCCAAAAATATTTTCCATTATCAATCTATTCTTCATAAATCATGTTTGTTCTTTAGAAATAATTTTAGGTAAAATTAGAGATAACCTGTTTTGTAATATTTTAGCTAAAATTTTATATATCGAATTACAAAGGCTAATTGGTCTATATTCTTCCTCAATCTGCGGATTCTCTATTTTTGGAATGAGAATAATGTGAAATCTTTCCCACTTCTTTCCTATTTCAGCACCACAAAATATACTATTTATTGCTTTTATTATATCTTTCTTAATTATTTCATAGCATACATGAAAAAAGCAATTATTCCATCCGTCAGGGCCCGCTGCACTGTCCCTGTTCATGCTGAATATAGCTGTTTTAATTTCTTCTTCTTTTGGAAATTTAATTAACAAATTATTATCTTTAGTTGTGATTTTATTTTCTATAGTTTGTATAAGTGTGTTTCCTAATAGGTCCCTTTTTCCATTTAATTGTTTTTCAAAAAATTTAGCAAAATAATTTTGTATATCTATATCCTTATCCATCCATTTTCCCTCATTATCTTTTATGCCTCTAATTCTTTGCTCCTGAAATTTAAATTTAGCTGCTCTTTGAAAAAATTTTGTATTCTTATCACCTTCTTTAAGCCATTTAATTTTAGATTTTTGTTTCCAAAACACTTCCTTCATTAATAATTTTAATTTTAACTCTGCTTGTGCCTTGCTTAAGGCATTTTTATTTTCTATATTTTGATCTAATTCAAATTCAAATTCTCTTTTGGAAACTAAATCTTCTGCATCTTTTATGTTCTTATTTATGTCTCCAAAAGTTTCCTTATTCCATTTTTTTAAATTCGCTTTTAAACTATTCAACTTGTTATTCAAAATTTGAATCGGATTTCCTGCTACTTCTTTGTTCCAGGATTCTTTTACCTTATTCAAGAAATCACGATGTAAACACCAAGAATTCTGAAAGTTAAAGAAACCTCCTGTGGGGACTGTATTTTTAATGGTGATTAAGAGATGGTTGTGATCAGAGCAAGTTTTATTTAAATGTTTCACTTCTGTAGAACCCACTTGTTCTAACCATTTAAAATTAAATAAAACTCTATCTAATCTTGCCCATATTATGTCTTTCTTTTTCCAGTTATTACACCAAGTAAAAGGTAAGCCTAGAAATCTAGCCTCCATTAAATTGGTTTTATTTATAATATCATTAAAGTGAGCCATAGATATTCTATTTGGAGTTTTTCCTCCCTTCTTTTCTTTAGAATTCCTTAGTGCATTGAAATCTCCTCCTATAATCCAGGGCTTTTTTTCCTTAAATATTTTTTCCATCTCCTCCCATAATTCTTTTCTCTCTTCTCTTTTATATTTAGCATAAACTATCGTAATTATTTCATTTACATCTTGACTAAAACTTAAATTAATTAATTGATCAGTTTCTTTTAGAATTTTTATATTTAATCTATTTTTCCATAAAATCCAGATTTTACCATTATTATTAGCATAGCCCTGTTCAAAACCTAATAATTTTTTATAAACTTCTAGCTGAGTTTTATCTACCATAGGTTCAGCTAATACTATGAGGTTAATTTTATACATATATACTAATTTTTTTATTCTATTTCTTGAGGGGAGGTTTGCAGCTCCCCTTATATTCCAATAGATGTAATTATACATTATTAATGAATTTTGTTTGCGCTCTAGTAGTGCATTTAGTTTCATATGTTTTATTTATATATTTTTTCATATTTCTTGGTTTTTTTAAAGAGCTTAATTCTCCTCCTTTCTCTCCTTTCCATTCTCTACCCATTTGCATTGCCATTATTTTTAACTCTTCAATTGCCCAATCCTCATTTCCCATTTTTTGTTTTAGCTTTTCTATCCCTATATCATCTTTATTTGTTTGAGTTTTCTGCTCATTTTCTTCCCCCTCCGTGTAGAGAGAAGTCAAGCTTCTAATCTCAAGTTCATCATCCGAATAATCTTCTATAGGCACTACCCATCCTTTATTTTTCTATGATTTATTTCTCATATATATTCTAGTTCGCTTGTTTAAATCTGCAATTTTTTTAAACATTGCTCTTCTCTTTGTTTCCTCTATATCATGTGATGCCTTATCTTCTTCACTCTTATCTTTCTTGTATTCAATCAGTTTTAATTTTTCAGCCTCATCATTATGTTCTTCTAAGTGAGCAGATTGTGTGAGTTGAGTTTTTTTTTGATATCTAATTATCTTTCCCCTCCCACCTACTGCCATCCTTCTATCATCCATCCTCTGCTTATCTTCTGCCCTCCTTTTTTTCACTAAGCAATCATCAATATTGTGGCCCAGTTTTCTGCAGCATGCACAATAAGAAGGAAGGTATTCTGGAATGACTTGCTGCCAGAAACCTCCTCCATTCATGTCTCCAATCCAGATTCTAGAAGGGATGGGCTTTTGTAAATCAACCTCTACACATATTCGCGCTACACTTGGTCTAGATAATGTAGCAGTGGCGCCATCGAGTAGAAGAGGAGAACCCAGAATACAAGCAATATGATATATAGCATGTTTATCAAAGAAGTGTATCGGAAGCATGGGAAATAGAAACCATACCGGAGCTGCCGAAGATTCTTCCTTTGTAGAGAAATTAGGTGACCATTTGAATATTCTCATGGGATAACCCATGATATACCAGACGCCTTTAAGCCATAATTGGTGAAAATCTTCCTTCGAATGTAATTGTATCAAAATATGCTTATCGTCGATAAGCCCAATTTTAATTAGCATTTTGAGTTTCAATGAATCAAAGAAAGCACGAACATCAGCAATACGAGGTCGACCATGTGAAAATTTTCCCACAAGAGTGTGTTTATGAGGTTCAGTGAGCTTCTGTAATTCTTCAGCCGAAAAAAATATCGAGGGTTCCTCGATATTTTTTGCGTGAATTTTTGAGGAAGAAGACACTGTTTGCGTGGTATTCTTAAAAAATTCAGAAAATGATTTCTTATTGGCTAAGTAATCCATTTCAAGCAAAATCAACTTAAAATTTGCTTCTTCACCTTCAAAAAATGTAGTTTCTCTCTCTAGAAATCAATGTTTCTCTCTCTAGAAGTTGAGATCGTTTTTCAAAGAAAAAGATCGCATTTTGTTTCTTCTTCTTCTTCTTCTTCTTTTAAAAAAAGTTGTTTTATTATTATTAAGGCCATCTCTTTTGGCGGATGAATACCATTTTTACAAACTAAAGCTACCCTTATCCCTTTTACACCCATTTCAAAAAAACAAGAAATTAAAATTCCATTGTTGCCTTGGATTGCAATAGTTGGAATTTTGAGAAAAAAGAGATATTTAAGCATGTATTTCAGGGTCGCTATCCTCCTTAGCCGGGACTTTAGGAGCTTCATGTCTTTTTCTATCCTCTAGCCTTTTCATCTTCTTTTACTTGCTAGCTTTCAGAGTGGGTTCCTTAGATGCCTAAAACAACTAGACTCTTGACAGACCACCGGGGAAGGCATAATATACAGACTCTCACTTTACCGCAAACAATATTTACAGCCATGAATTTTACAGAAATATAACATAAGAGTAAGCAGAAATAAAGGCATCTATATTCTTCATCAATCCAGCCAGTAGCGAGCTTTATAGTCTTCGTTATAGGTGATTCCCGTAAGCTAACTTCAAGTCTAAAAAAGCATTTGATAGATTGTACTAAAATGTATGTATCTTACCTTGGGTTCTCTTGAGAGCCTTCCAGGGCGTTTCTGGACCGTGTACCTGGTAATATAGACAAGTAGAAGCACAACACAGCAAATATACAGATTTCGTGTCCTCGCTTTATGTTTTACCGTAACTTCCTTCAGTTTATAAACACGCAAATATCTATAAACACAACACAGCAAATATCTATAAACACAAGTAGAAGCACAACACAACAAATATCTATAAACACGCAAGCTAAACATGTTGAGCTGGAGATTAGGGGGTTGGCTTTGGTCAGTTTATACATACTTCCTTCAGGACCAGGAAGATTTGTAAGCTTTTCATGACCTTGATAATGATTTTCAGCCATAATACTAACCAGCCCACTCGTTCTTTTCGCGTTTAATTGAAACATTCATCATTAGAGGAATGAATTTTTATTATTCTAATGTATAGGAGTTCTTCCTTATCCATTTTTGTAATGCCTTAAAATTTATCTGGGAGAGACACTAGATCATATTTCTGAAAATTTTTATTTCTTCCTTCTTTAGCTAACTTGTCTGCCAATGAATTAGCTTCCCTATAAATATGTATAATTGATGCATTCAAAGCTTCTACTAGTTTATTAATATCTTCTAACTCTTCTTCATATTTCCACATGCTATTTTTTTTATTCACTAGATCAACCAAGATTTTAGAATCTATCTGTATATCTAGATTTGATAGATTTTCAGATTTACACACCCGTAAACCTTCTCTTAATGCTAAGATTTCAGCATGTATTGCAGATGAGGCTTTAATGACTCCCGAATAAGCAAGTATAAGAAGACCTTTATGGTCTCTTACAGCCCCCCCACCTCCTGCTAAACCTATGTTCCTATCAAAGCTACCGTCAGTATTTAAGGCTAATCTGCCTTTAGCTGGTTTTTCCCACTTAACTACTATGGCCTTATATGGAGGGGATTTTGCAACTGTGAGATTCCAGAAGTTAAGAGAGTCTATGTCTAGGTAGGAGTTCCTGGCTGTAATCAGATTAGCTTTCGAGGTGATTATTATTTCTCTTAATGGCCTTCCATATATCTTCAACTACCATAGTGTGACCTTCATATCTACTACAATTTCTGGCTTTTCATATACACCAGATGGTAATATGAGGAATATTATTTTTAAGCCAAGTGTGAAGACTATGCTGTGTGTGAGCCAAGCTCCACTTAAGGAGTCTATCTCTAAGAGAAGAACATTTATGTTTAATACCCATTTCAGTTTCTAATCTTTTCCATATTGCCGATGCAATATATCCTTGTGAGAACAAGTGATCTAATGTTTCTGTGGCATGGAAACAGCACTCGCACCTGGAGGGTAGTTGTATTCCTTTTATTTTTATGTTTTCATCTATCAGAATAATATTTGAGAGCACTTTCCATGTATTAGTTTTAACTTTTTGGCTATTATCATTATTCCAGACCCATTTAAATAAAGGTTGCACAGCCTTCCTGTTTCTCACTATTTCTTTAATGGATTTGAGAGAGAAAGAGCCATCTGCCCTCAAAATCCATTTCCAGCCATTTTTTGAGAGTTTGGCGTATTTGTCTACTAACTCTCTTTGATTGAGCATTTGTAGCCAGACTTGTGAGGCTTTGTTCTTTCTTCTATCTTTGTTTGTGTCTCCCTCTATGCAATATTTAGATCTCATAAACTCAGCCCAGAGGCTGTTATTTTCCTTGAGTCTCCACCATCTTTTACACGCCCAAGATTTGGCAAGATCATTTAACTCAACAAAACCCAGCCCTGCTTCCTGTTTAGGGTAGCATAAATCTTTCCACTTTTTCCAGTGAAGCTTTCTTTTGCCATTGCTAGCTCCCCACAAGAAATGGGCCAATTCTTTCTCAATACTTTTTTTAACTGCGACTGGGAGAGAAGTAACCATAAGATTTTGCATGGTTACACTTTGAAGCACATGGGTAATTAAGGTAATCCTACCGCTCATGTTAAGCGAGTCTACTTTCCAACCTGCAATTTTATTTTTGATTTTAACATGTAAGAATTATAAATATTCTGATTTTAAATTTCATTCATTAAGCGGGCAGCCAAGATATTACATGGCGCCTTTTTTATGAGAAAAGCCTGTTATCCTGTTAATTCTGTGATTTAAGCTTGATGGGGCATTCTTGGCAGTCATGAATTGATATTTTTTATTATTTATTTTCTGCCCTGTTTCATCTTCTAATGTTTTTAATAAGTCCATCAGATTATGTAGGGACTTGGCACTACCATTTGTGAAGATTATCACATCATCCGCATGTGCCAGACATCCCACTGAAGGGGTATCTTTCGGCTGTCTAAATTGTCCTATTATGTTGGAGTGCATCTTGATTTTAATGTTAATGATTAATAGTTCTATGTAAATGTTAAAGAGAGAGGTTGAGAGGGGATCTCCCTGTCTTAAGCCTCTAAGTGGCCTGATTTCTTTTCCTAGATCTCAATTGACAAGAACTTTGATCCATGAACTTGATATACATCTATATATCAAATCAATCCAGGTTTCTGAGAAGCCCATCTTTCTCATGATAAAGCATAAGATATTCCATTCTACTCTATCAAAGGCTTTAGATAGGTCTAGTTTTATCAAGACATTATGCCCTCTAGTTTTAGTACCTATTTCTTTAATCATTTCTTTAGCTAGACAGATATTTTCTGTTATTAGCCTATTTTTCATGAATCCTGACTGTTCTTTAGATATGATTTTTGGTAGGATTCCAGCTAATCTACTTTGGAGCAGCTTAGCCAAAATTTTGTAGATGGAGTTGCACAGGCTAATAGGTCTAAAATCCTTTGCCATTTGAGGATTTTTGGTTTTGGGAATGAGAGCGATGTACGTGCTGCTCCATTTCTTACCTATCTCAGCTCCACAAAAAATCCAGATTATGACATTTAAGAGCTCATTTTTTATTATAGGCCAACAGTTTTGGTAAAATTCATTATTCCACCCATCCGGGCCCGGAGCACTATTTTTGCTCAGACCGAAAACCGTAGTCTTTAGTTCATCTTCATTCGGAAATCTTATGAGTATATCATTCTCTTCATTAGTGATTTTTTGTTCAATGTTATGTAGAAGATGGTTTTCACTCAGGATTATATCTCCTCTAAATAATCTTTCAAAATGATTATCAAAGTGATTTTTAATATTTGTATCTCTATCTAACCCTTTATTTAGATTGTTTTTTATGCCTTTTATTATATGCTTTTGTATTTTAAGTTTGGTTGATTTCTGAAAGAACTTCGTATTTTTGTCTCCTTCTTTCAGCCATTTTATTTTGGCTTTTTGTTTCCAAAAGACTTCCTCCATGAGAAGCTTTAGTTTCAATTCGGCTTGTGCTCTATTTAACTCCTTTCTATTGTCTTTATTTTGAAGTAAATAATCATCTAGTTCCCTTTTTTCAACTTCCTGTTCTGCTACAGTGATGTTATTATTGATATTACCAAAGATATCTTTATTCCATGTCCTTAAATGTTTTTTTAGTCTATTTAGCTTCATATTCCAGATTTGACCTGGATTACGTGAAGCTTCCTTTGACCATGAATTTTTAACCGTATTAATAAATGTGTGATGCAAGCACCATGCATTCTGGAATTTAAAAGAGTTATTTATGGATCTAGAATTTTCTACCGATATGATAAGTGGATTGTGATCTGAACATGATCTATTTAAATGTCTCACTAACGTGGATCCATATGACTCTAACCATTTTTAATTATATAATACTCTGTCTAATCTTGCCCATGT
The DNA here is from genome assembly GCA_029783825.1 of Sapria himalayana. Lineage (NCBI taxonomy): Eukaryota > Viridiplantae > Streptophyta > Magnoliopsida > Malpighiales > Rafflesiaceae > Sapria > Sapria himalayana. The sequence goes on along the minus strand of JAREIK010003411.1, from coordinate 1,170,891 downwards.
GGTCCCTTTATCTTTCTAATTATTGCACCAGGTGTAACGAGAGCCTAGGAAGCTTGCTTCCATCAGACTGGCCTCTGATATAGTCTTATTAAAATGAGAGATAGCTTTTTTATTAGAGGGATTTCCCCCTGTTTTTTCGCAAACTTTTCTTATTATGTTAAAGTCACCTCCTATTATCCAGGGTATGTTTAGATTGGCTATTTTTAATATGTCGTCCCAGAGGGCCCTTCTACCTTCTTTAGTGTATTTAGCATAGATTGCCGAAATTATTTCATCCCGGGCAGGATCTAAGCTAAAGTTGATCATTTTATCTGTATCTTCTAAAATGTTTATGTTAAATATGTTTTTCCAAAATAACCAAATTTTGTTATTTTTGTTGGAGAATGCCTCATCAAATCCTAAGATATTTTTATAGTGTTCTAACTGGTCCTTGCATATTATGGGTTCAGCTAATATTATAAGTGGAGTTTTATGGATTTGTATTAATTTTTTAATTCTTTTTATAGTAGGGGCGTTTCCGATGCCCCTTGCATTCCAGAAAAGAAATCTAAACATTGGAGTTAGACTTAGCCCTAGCTTTAGTGGTGCACTTTGAAACATAAGTTTTATTTATGTATTTTTTCATGTTTCTAGTTCTTTTTATAGCACTCGTATCTTCTATTTTCTCCTCTCTCCACTTCCTACCTAGTTGAACGACCATGACTTTTATTTCCTCCATGGCCCATTCTCTATTTCCCATGTTATTATAGGATCTTCCTATGTCTATATCATCTTTATAGATTTTAAAAGGCTTTGGTTCTTCCTCTTTTTTGTCTAGATTATCCCACTTCTAACCTCTAGTTCATCTTCCGTGCTATTAACTATTTCCATTGCCCAGCTCTTCCTCACAACTCACTTTTTTTCAAATCTTCCTCTCCTAACTCTTTTATTGATTTCTGTATTTTTTTGCATAAGTTCATGATTTTTATTGTATTCCAATCTATATATCTCCTCTCTCTCTTTTTCTCTAGGAGGCACATATTCTACGATTTCTAAGCCAGTTTCTGCTACCCCTAGGTTCTGTTCTAGTGTTTGGGGGGGCTTTATTCTGTATTCCTCATTTCCCCTCCTTGCTGCTGTTCTAGAGCCGAGCCATTGTTTGTCTTCTAAGTGCTTCTTTTTAACTAAACATTGGTCACAACTATGGCCGAGTTTACTGCAATAAGAACAATAATATGGCAAGTTTTCGGGAGTTATTTCTTGCCAGTAACCTTCTCCCTCTTTGGTTCCAATCCATATGCGGTGTGGGATAGGTTGCAGTAAGTTAACTTCTATGCATACTCGAGCAACAATTGGGTGAGACAATGTGGCAGTAGCACCATCGAGAAGGAGAGGGGTGCCCACTGCATGTGCAATATGGTAGAGAGAGAATTTATCAAAGAGATGTATGGGCAGCATAGGGAGAAGAAACCAAACCGGTGTTAATGGCGATTCTTGCTTGGTTGAGAAGGATGGCGTCCACCTGAAAGCTCGCATGGGGTAGCCCATAATGTACCATATACCTTTCAACCAGACCCTATGGAAATCTTCCTCACTGGATAGTTGTAGAAGAATGTGCTTGGCGTCAAGAACACATATTTTTGTTGGACCTTTAAGCTTTAATGAAGCATAGAAAGCTCGAATATCTTCAACGCGCGGATGACCATGTGAAAATTTGCCCACCAGCATGAATTTGTGGGCTTCCGAGAGCATAACAATATCTGTCGAGGAGAACTCTATCGAGGGTTCTCCATTTTTTTCTCATGAATATCCGAAGCTTGCGAATAGTGATGCGCGGTCTTTTTGAATTGTTGGGAAAATGACTTCTTATCCATTAAATAATCTAAATGCTCCATTTGATGCTTGAAATTTCCTTGTTTTTCACTGATTTTTGCTGTTTATCTCTCTAAAAATCGTGTTTCTCTCTCTAGAACCTAAGAGCGAAAATATTAAAAAAAACAGCAAATGAAAAATTATTATTATTATTATTCTTCTCCTCCTCCTCCTTCTTCTCCTTCTTCTCCTTCTTCTTCTTATTCTTCTTCTCCTTCTTCTTCTCCTTCTTCTTCTCCTTATACTCATTCTTCTTCTTCTTCTTCTACTACTACTACTACTTCTTCTTCTTCTTCTTCTCCTTCTTCTTCTTCTTCTCCTTCTTCTCATTCTTCTCCTTCTTCTCCTTCTTCTCCTTCATCTCATTCTTTTCCTTCTTCTCATTCTTCTCCTTCTTCTCCTTCTTCTCATTCTTCTCATTCTTCTCCTTCTTTTCCTTCTCCTTCTTCTCATTCTTATTTTTTTAAGGTTTTGTTTATTAATTAAAACCCTCTATTTTGGCGGAGTAATACCATTTATACAATCTACATCTACCCGTTTCTCTTTTACACCCTATTCATAAAACTAGAAATATGTAACAATCCATAATTTAAATTAACTTATAATCTTTCCTAACTTTATAATCAATATGATATAATCACTCTTATTTTTTATTTTTGGTTCATTAAAAAAGTGTGGCATCACGGTTCTCTTGATAGATCATGCTATGAAGGATGCCCCCCCTATTGTCCTTTGTATAAATCTTTCCCATGCTATTTTTGATTCTTTATCAATCTTTTTGAAATGTCTTCCTCCAACAGCTTCGACCAGCCTGCTCCCTCGCAGCTTCGACAATCCAGCATCTACATTTAGAATCTCTTGTTCATGCTCATTCTTTATCATTTGTGTATGTCTACTCTCATTTACCATTTCTCTATGCATTTCCACTTGTGATATTGAAGGTTATCCTGCATGAAACAAAAGTATCAAGTTCTTTTGAATAGATAATCCATTACTTACCTTTCCTTTACCCATTACAACGAATAGTATATCTCTTGATCTTTATAACATGCTTCCTTTTGAGATTTCTTAAAATCGATCCCAGCTATCTTTAAACTCCATTTGCTGATCGCCCCCTTGAAATGATGCATAGATACACTGACTCACAGACTAAGACTCCTCTAAAATTAATACAGACTTCCAGCAAAATTAACACAGACCTCCAGAAAACAGACCTCCAAAAAAACCAACCACCATATAACACTAACATCCCAATAAAAACAGACCACCGAGCCTTAATAACAGACTTCCAAAACCATCTCGAACCAACAATTTTTGAACTAAAAACAGCAAGTACAAAACCTCAAACAAACAAACTGAAAATTGATAAGAAGAACAGATTAGTGCTTGTGCTGTATGCCCAGCTTAGTACTGAAATCTACTTATTTTGAGTTAAATAGCCAGCTTCAAAACCTGTAAAAAAGATAAGAAAAACAGCACAAACCAACAATTTGAATACTTAGATTTCTTACCAGTTTATCCATTTTAATTATTCACACCTCAGTTCTGATTAATCACCCCTCAGGACCAGAGAGATTTTTAAGATACGAGCCTCTTATCTGCATTTATTAGTTGCATCGAGACCAAAAAAACTAACAAATGAGATATATAAACAAATGTTATTCTGTGAACCTTCTAAAAAAAGAAAGTTCTTTGCACTCCAATTTTATTATTCCTACATATTTTTTTGGTATCGTGCCTTCATTAAACTCTTGATCTCCTCTTTTTCTACCTTCCTTGGCTAATCCATCTGCTAATGTGTTAACCTCTATATATATATGATTTATGGTATAATCTAAATTTTTTATCATTTGCAGGATTTCTTCAATTTCCTCCTCATATCTCCATAATGATACTTGTTTATTAATTAAATTAACTAAAATTTTTGAATCTTCTTGAATGTCTATGTTTTTAATATCAGATTTTTTACACAATCTAATCCCTTCTCTTAAAGCTAATATCTCAGCATGTAGTGCCGATGAAGCATGAAACTTCCTTGTGAAAGCTAAAATTAACTCTCCTTCAGAGTTCCTTATCAAGCCCCCCCCCCCCCCCCTGCTGCTCCAATGTCTCTGTCAAAGCTACCATCGGTATTTAAAGCCATTCTTTCTTTCGAAGATTTTTCCCATTTTAATTCTATTATTTTAAAATGTTTTGGTAGCTTTTCTTTTAGATTCCAAAAAGTCATAATATCTTTATCTAGGCTCTTGCCTTGATTCTTTAATGGAGAAGTCTCCGAAATTTTTCTAGTCTCTTCCTTTATCTCCTTCCAGATATTCTCTACAATCATACGATACACTTCAAATCTACTTTTATTTCTGGCCTTCCAGATGCACCAGATGACTATTAGAGGGACATTACATTTGATCCATTCTGTGTAGGATTTAAAACTTTTATTTTACTCCATTTTTGAAATCTAGATTTTATTGTAAGATGTTCAAATTTTATATTCAACTCTGTTCCTAGTTTCCTCCATATTTCTGCTGCTACTTTTCGATTTGAGAAGAGATGATCCAGTGTTTCCATTTCGGTTGCACAGCATTTGCATCTTGAGACTAACTGGATGCCTTTCTTTATTAAGTTATTATCTAATGGTACAATATTATATAGAACTTTCCACATAAAAGTTTCAATTTTTTTAGGATTATCATTTTCCCAAACCCATTTAAATAATGCTTGCTCTCCTTGCCTTTTTCTTATTATATTCTTGACAGATTTAAGTGAAAATGCTCATTCTGATGTTAATGTTCATTTCCATCATTTTCTAGTGAGTTTAGAATAATTCTCCACTAGATCTTTTTGTTTGAGCATTTGAACCCAAACCTATGAACTCTTACTTTTATTTTTCTCTTTATAAGTATCATCTTTTAAACAGTACTTTGCATGCATATTTTTTGCCCATAAGCTATTATTTTCTTTTAATCTCCACCCTCTCTTACTAGCCCATGATTTAGCTAAATCTGAGAGATCGATGAATCCCAATCCAGATTCTTGAACTGGGAAACATAGATCATTCCATTTTTTTCAATGCAATTTATATTTTCCCTCTTTTTTCCCCCATAAGAAATTAGCGAATTCCTTTTCAATCTTTTTAATTAGTTTACTTGGTAGTTTCATAATCATGATATAATGCATTTAGGTGCTTTCTAAAACGTGTTTTATTAATGTTATTCTTCCCCCCATACTCAAAAATTCTTCCTTCCATCCCGCGATTTTCTTTTTTAATTTATCTATTAAAAAATCCAAGTACTCGGCCTTGAGTTTGCCTTCATATACTGGACAACCTAGATATATCATTTCCCCTTTTTTTTTGAGAAAAACTAGTGACTTTTTAATCCTATGAGCTAATGCTATGGGAGCTTTATAAGATATCATGTATTAGTATTTTCTTTTATTAAGTTTTTGACATGTTTCATCTTCTAAGCAAATTAACAAGGTCATCAGATTTTGTAAAGATCTATACCCTCCATTAGTGAAGATCATCACATCATCTGCATATGCTAGGCAACTCACAAGTGTAGTGTTTTTTGGTTGCCTGAATGTACCTATCAAGCCTTTTGCCATCTTGTCATTAAGATTAACTATTAAAAGTTCTAAATATATATTCAATAATGATGGTGAAAGAAGGTCTCCTTGTCTTAGACCTCTGACTGGTTTTATTTCTTCTCCTACTTTTCCATTCACTATAATCCTAACCCAAGTATTAGAGATGCATCTGTAAACTAGATATATCCATGTTTTAGAGAACCTCATTTTTCGCATGATGAAACAAAGAATATTCCATTCGACTCTATCAAATGCTTTAGATAAATCCAGTTTTATTATTACATTATGCCCTCTTTTTTCTGTTCCTATTTCTCTACACATTTCTTTGGCTAAACTTATATTTTCCATATCAATCTATTTTTCATGAAACCTGACTGTTCTATTGAAATAATTTTAGGTAAAAGATAAGAAAGTCTATTTTTCATGATTTTTGCTAAAATTTTATATATTGAGTTACATAAACTGATAAGTCTAAAGTCCTCCCCTGTTTGTGGATTTTCTATTTTTGGAATGAGGACAATATGAAAACTACCTCATTTTTTTCCTATTTCAGCTCCACAAAATATGCTATTTATGGCTTTTTCTATATCTTTTTTGATTATATCCCAACAAAACTGAAAAAAACAACAATTCCATCCAACAGGGCCTGCTGCACTATCCTTGTTCATACTAAAAATGACTGTTTTAATTTCTTCTTCATCAGGGAATTTGGTTAACATATTATTATCTTCGGATGTAATTTTGTTTTCAATCTTTTGTAGTCATGTATATCCTTTAACTCATTTTTTTCACTTAATTGATTTTTGAAGAACTTTGTAAAATAATTTTGAATGTCTATATCATCATGCACCCATACTTCCTCATTATTTTTTATACCACTAATTCTATGTTTATGTTATTTAAACTTAGCTATTCTTTGAAAAAATTTTGTGTTTTTATCTCATTCTTTTAACCATTTTAATTTAGATTTTTGTTTCCAAAAGACTTCTTCCATTAATAATTTAAGTTTCAATTTCTCTTGTGATTTGCTTAGTGCTCTTCTATTGTTAGCATTTTGATCTAATTCAAATTCTAATTCTTTTTTTGAAACTAAATCTTCTGCTTCTTTTACATGTTTGTTTATATTTCCAAATATTTCCTTATTCCATTGTTTCATGTCTATTTTTAGTCTACTGAGCTTGTGATTCAATATTTGAATAGAATTTCCTGATGCCTCTCTATTCCAGGATCTTTTACCATGTTAAAAAAACCATGATGCAAACACCAAGCATTTTGAAATCTAAAGGATCCTCCTGTGTAAGCAAAGTTTTTAATGGTAATTAAAAGTGGATTGTGGTCAGAATATGTCTTATTTAAATGTTTCACTTCTGTCGCACCGAAATGCTCAAGTCATCTAAAATTAAATAGAACTCTGTCTAATCTAGCCCAAATTGTACCCTTCTTTTTCTAGTTATTACATCATGTAAAAGGGGAACCCAAACATTTAGCCTCTATTAAATTAGTTTTGTTTACAATATCATTAAGGTGAAACATGGCTTTTTTATTTGGAGCTTTTCCTCCCTTTTTTTCTTTAAAGCTTCTAAGTGAGTTGAAATCTCCTCATATAATCCAAGGTTTTTTCTCTATAGATGTTTTCTCCATATCTTCCCATAACCCCCTTCTCTCCTCTTTTTTATTTTTGGCATAAACTATCATGATAATTTCATTTTCATTGTGACTTAAACTAATATTTATTAACTGATTCGTTTCTTTTATAATTTTTACATTTAAATTAATTTTCCACATTATCTAGATTTTTCCATTATTGTTAGCATATGCATGATCAAAGCCTAATATGTCTTTGTAATGTCCTATTTGAGCCCGGTCCACCATGGGTTCAGCTATAGCAATAAGTTTAATCTTATGCATATATATTAATTTTTTTAATCTATTTCTAGAGGGGAGATAAGCAATTCCCCTAATGTTCCAGTAGACGTAATTATACATTATTTAATGACTTAGCTTGCGCTCTAGTAGTGCACTTAGTTTCGTATGTTTTATTTAAGTATTTTTTCAAATTCCTTGGTTTTTTAGAGAGCTTAAATCCCCTCCTCTTTCTCCTTTCCATTCTCGACCCATTTGAATTGCCATTATTTTTAACTCCTCAATAGCCCACTCCTTATTACCCATGTTATATTTTAGTTTTTCTAAGTTTATATCATCTCTTTGTGTTCTAACTTTCTTCTCTTCTTCCTCTCTATCAGTATAGAGGGAAGTCAAACTTCTTAATTCTAAGGCTTCATCTGAATAATCAATTATAGATACTGCCCAAGCTTTATTTTTTGTTTGTTTGTTTTTCATATAAACTCTTGTTCTTCTATTTAAATCTGCTATTTTCTTTATCATTTCTGCTCGTCTTATATCTTCTTAATTCTAGGTTGCATGCAGTAGTTTCTACTTCATGTAACCTAAATACCCACACTCTTACAATGGCAAATGAAGGATCAAAAATCATTTGAGGTGTTGTATGGAAGGGAGCCACGTGTCGCTCACATTCAAGTCTTTAAGTATGATGACTACATTTATGTGCTGAAGAAAAATAGGAACAAGATAGGCTTAAAATTAGAGAAATTCAAGGTCATTGGTTACAAGGAATATATTAAAGGCTACAAGCTCTAGAACTCAAAGAAATGAACAGTCATCTTTAGTAAAGATAAGGAAGAGTTGTCATGTTCAAGAATCAAGAAGTATAAGAGTGAGTCTTTTGTACATAAATTAATTGAAGGACATGATAATGGAAAGTTAGATGAAAATATGGGCAAGCAAGTTAAGGAAGTGTTGTCACAGTGGAGTATATATGGTCTTGATGAAGAATAAGTAGAGGTCGCACCCACATTGAGGTCTAAAATGGTTAGAAACAAATTTGTTAGGTATATCGACACTCCAAGTATTCTTTTCTAACAATTGCATCTCCTCATTCATGGCATGCTTTTGTTGTTTTGACTAGTTAGAGTCTTATGAAGTTTCCCTCGAATCAGAAGGCAATTAGATTAAAGTATACTCAAATAAATGATAGAATTTGCTAGAGAGATAAAAAAAGTATAAGGCAAGGCTAGTTGTTGAAGTGTACTTTCATGTTGAGTATTGACTATAATGATATCTTCTCTCTAGTAGCCAAGATGACCTCCATTCAATCAATATTGGATACTATGGGGATGCTTGATTAGAGATTGATTCAATTAAAGAAAGTCAACATGAATAAGAATCACATTGATTACTTGAAAAAAAATAGTGGTCATTGAGAAGTTTCAATGGTGCAAATCTGATATAAAAATGAGGAAGTATTCACCAAGTGAAGTAATATTGGGGCTGGCTCATACTTTATTATCAATCTCGAGTGACCACCATAATGATAGTGTGGTCAGGCATGGTCTCACTCTCCACTGAGTGAGTAGTCACCCAACCCATTAATGGAAAAAGACATCGATTCATGTCACAACCTATGGATGTAACAGAGAAATATGATATCATAATTAAGTTTAGTACCATGAGATAGAAACATGATGTTATGACTCATTTTAGTGGTACCACATGAAAACTTGTCACAATTTGTATAACTTATTTTTTGGAAAACAAAAATAGTATATAAGACAGTGAAGTTTAAATCTAAACATGATGCATAGCAATACAAAATAAAGTATGCATTGGTTGTTTCCTCTCTCCCTCTCTCTTTCTCTCAAAAGAACAACTAAAACTTTAGATTTGACCGCCATAAATAATGGTGGGAAGAACAAGAGAAAGTGGCAACAAAAAAATTTAAAAATTATCTGAGGTGACAATAGAAATTGTAATTCCTTCAAGAATTACTCCATGATATAAATAGTACAATCACCAAATTTATTAGATTAAATGGTCATTCAATGGCCTCTCTCATAATAAAAGTAGAATCTAATAAAAAGTATGGAAATTTATCCAATTCATGAATTCAACTTAGTGATTGAAAAGGACCTCTAATCAAGAAAATCATGTCCTATGAGTTGTCGAGTGCCTGAGGCTTCTGCGTACTCTCATACATTTGCAAACTAAAAAAAAACTATAATGAAGGAAATAAAAGTTTATCATAAAGAACAATTTTTTTTCAAGGAGAAACAAGCTCCAAAGGATGGCTTAAATGCTCTTTAAGGGTTTATATACACATTATGCCTTGATACTCAAAATATGCACAAAAAATAAGAAGGAATTATTGGTTCTTGTTAAATCATGCCCCATTAAAGAAGTTACACCTTAAAATATCATAATGCTATACAAAGAATCTTCATCTCCATTCAAGAGAACCCTCCAACAAGAAACTAAGTACAAACGACCCATAGGTAAAGCCTGAGGTAAAGAGGATTCTAACAGGTCATTTCCTGATCAAGATGTATTTGTATTGAAGTTTAAGATAATCAAATTAAAATTCGTTCAACTTAGAGCATCTCCAACCACACTCAACAAAATAGCTACTCAAAATATATTTAAATATTAAATTCATTATTTTAGCAAGCAATTTTTCAGAATACACTCCAACCACATTCTCTATTTTACATATAACTTCTATTTTTTTTAAAAAAAGTCAAACATGTATATAAAGAGAGATAGAGAGAAAAAAGGGATAGAGAAAATTTAGAGAGCTCAAATTGGCTCTTCACATTTGTTGAGCGATTTGAGTAAATAGGAAATAGAGAGTAGAATAGAGTGTAGATTGGAGAGGAATTTTTTGTGTTTGGCTAGCTAAAATAACTAAAAGTGAAAAATAGAGACCGGGTTGGAGATGCTCTTAATACAACATAATGAAAATTCCTTATGTTGAGGATAAATTAATTGGGACAGCACATAAGTTGTGAGCTCTCATCAAAACATAAAGTAAAAGAAAAGAAGATAAAGATAAACAAAAGAATTAAAAAACTTTAACTTTGATCTTCACTATAGTTTCGGCATCAAAACAATTGCACATCTTCAATGCAGTGTCCATTGATGCCTACACACTTTTTTTTGTCATACATAATGGGTGTGCAAAATGGGAAACAACCAGTGCATAGTAGATCGCCCTCTCACCTAGGGTTCTTGGTTCATACCCATCCACACACCAAAAGGAATACATCTATGTGAAATTTTTTTAATGTCATATTATGTGTGAGACAATCAAATTAAACCTCGTTCAACTTAATAAATAATATGATGAAAATCCGGACATAAATTAATTGGGGGAGCCGACAAGTTGGGTGCTCCCATCAAATATAAAATAATAAAAAAAGGGTAAAGAAATATAAAAAAGTTGAACTTTAACAATCTAAATTACCTAGCATAAGAAATAGTTTTTTGTACGTAACTAATTCATTTAAAATAAAAAATTTAAAGATTAAGTCGGGTTTCAAAAATATGCCCAAACTAGTGTGTCTGGAAACAATATGGCAAAGCCATCATTGTGAATGGCGGACATTATCATGCTGGTAATTTTTTAAAATCATCAGCCGGCGTTGTGGATGCTGGCTATTAAAACTATTGTGGGGATCCCATTACACTCCACGCCCCAAGCCCCTCGCCCCTCGCCTCTTGCCCCTCGCCCCTACCCCTCGGCCCCACCCCTAGCCCCTCGCCCCCCGCCCCTCGCTCCTTCGTGGAGCTCACTGGAGCTCGACGAAGCTCCTCAAACTCCACAAGGAGCGAGGGGTGGGGGGGGGGGGGGGGGGCGAGGGGCTAGGAGCGTGAGCAAAGGGTAGAGGCGTGGGGGAGGGACGTGGAGCAAGTGGTGTAATGAGATCCCCACGATATTTTTAATAGCCAGCATTCACAATGCCGACTTATGATTTTAAAAAATTAATAGTGTAGCAATGGTCGCGTTCACAATGACGACATTACCACATTGTTTCCAGACACACTAGTTTGTGCATATTTTTGAAACACGACTTAATTTTTAAATTTTTTATTTTAAATGAATTACTTACGTATAAAACTTCATAAGAAATACAATACATTGACATTATTTAGAACATTGCTAATAAAGAAGTTTGATAAAATTTAGGGAAAATTAAGTTTTGAGATGTTTCCCCAAAAATTTTTAAGATTTAGAAACTAAAATTTTTATATTTTTAAAAAAGTCACAAAACTAAAAATAAATTAAAAATAAGTTCACCCAAATTCATAAGTACTAAGCTACCCTCGCCCTGCCCACACCCTCGCTCCTCGCTCACGCCCAAGCCCTCGCCCCTCGCCCACACCCTCGCCCACGCCCTCACTCGACGTCGAGCTCGAAGGAGCTCGACGCCGAGGTCCTGGAGCTCGAAGGAGCTCAAAGCCAAGCTCCTGGTGCTCGAAGGAGCTAGATGCCGAGCTCCTAGAGCTCGAAGGGGCTTGACGCAAAGCTCATGGAGCTCGAAGGAACTCGACGTCGAGCTCCTAGAGCTCTAATGAGCTCGATGCCAAACTCCTGGAACTCGAAGGGGCTCGACACAGAGCTCCTAGAGCTAGAAGGAACTCGACGCTGAGCTCCTGGAGCTCTAAGGAGTTCGACGCCGAGCACTAGGAACTCGACCGAGAGCAACATCGAGCTCCTAGAGCTCGAAGACGAGCTCATAGAGGTCCTTCTAGCTACAGAAGCTCGACCGAGAGTAACATAGAGCTCCTAGAGCTCGAAGACGAGTTCTATGGAGCTCTGCGTCGAGCTCCTTCGAGCACCAGAAGATCAGTTTCGAGCTCCTTCGAGCTCCTGGAGCTCGCCGTCAAGCTCCGGGAGCTCGGTGTCGAGCGAGGCTGAGGGGCGAGGAGCGAGGGTGTGGACGAGGGCGTGGGCGAGGGTATCTTTGTACTTACGAATTTGGGTGCACTTATTTTTAATTTATTTTTAGTTTTGTGACTTTTTTAAAAATATAAAAATTTTAGTTTCTAAATCTTAAAAATTGATGGGAAAACACCCCAAATCATAATTCTTCCTAAAATTTATGTTTGACCTTTATTGAAGAAGTGTTTCTTAGAATCAATCCACTAATCATGCAAAAAGGAAATACAATCATACTTTTTTACTATAAAAGCATGCAAGCACAAAGTCATGACCATCATTCTCAAATTTTTTTACTTCGTATGAGTAAAAACTCAATCCATTTTATAAAATTTAACTTAAGAATTGTAGAGCATGATCAATTATTCCATTAAATATCCATATATTTTTACAAGAAAGAAAGTTCCAGTGGTGGAAAAAAATGATAGAGTTCAAGAGCTAAAGTACTCAACAACTCCACCCATGATTAATTTTAATGCATTTTGATGATTATTTGATATAAGTTTAATGGTATTTAAAATGTGATTGATAATAAATATTCAATCGTTCTCTCTTTTTTTATAAATAATCAATATTTTATCATAAAATTTCATCCTTAATGATATTTAATTGAGTTCTAAGAACAATAATTTTTTGATGTGTTGAATACCAATGGTGCCATGTAATTCATTTTATTGATTATTCAATAATATTAAATTTTTATTTAATGATGATGATCAAAACATCCTAATCATGAAAAGGGCTGATGAATAGCTAATTTTGGAAAACCATTCAATGGTGATTGTTGTGACTTTGTTATAGTATCAAAATTTATAATTTGTGACATAATCCAAAAAACTTGTTAGGTATTTATTTTCATCCAATAGAATTCTACATGTATATAAATCATACATATATAGCATACGACTTGTTGGATTATATAAAGATACTTAGACTTTAGGGTTGACTCACTTCCTTGTTAGGTATTTATCACAACTACATTTTATACTTTTCCATCATTTCATCTTCTATTCCTTTCTCTCCGAATATATTATATAGTTGCAACAAACCAAACATTTCATAGGATGTTCCTTAGAGAGCACATTGCATTAACTTTCCATGTGCACTTCAAAGTGTTAGATATGGATGACATTGTTCTTGTCATTCCCATCTAGTGTTTGATTTCCTTCTATATCTCCCAAAAAAAGTGCATTTAAAGAACATATATTTCATTTCCCAACCATCACAGAATTCACATTTAATAGATCGAGGAACCATGACCAATTGGTCCTTAGTTCTAAGTCTTCTCCATTAGTCCATCTACAAAAAGATAACATGCTTGGGGATGCAATTCCACACTCATATTATCTTAAACTAGGCTAAATTCCCCCAAGTGCATTCAAAAATAAAGAATCTCAAGGATTCATCAACTATCATTACATTTCCCATCCACAAATTGATCATAGGAATGGCCCTTTTAACCCCACCTACCAGCTTAATCAAGATATCTCTTGTTGCTAAGATTAACTTTAAGAATGGAGTGTTTCTATTAGATACCTGGCAATCCCATATATTATGTGAATAGGGTTATAATAGTACATCCATTTGACCCAGAAAGAATCCTCCTTCCTGCTAACTCACCACAAAATTTTAATAAAGAAATATCTTTTCCATGTGGATATATGGAGGAGTCCCAAACCACCATGTAAGAATGGGGAGTAGACTTTACTCTATGTCACTTTTGGGTGATACTTTCCTTCTTTGGGAACAACCTAGAAAAATATTTTGCTTGCACTATCTATGGAATTGATGACTAAAATTAGCAAGAGGAATATCGAAAACTAGTATATCTCAATTTCCTAAACCACCATTCATAATATTTCAATCCTTTCTATGAATGAGAGCATTTTCCTAGCCAACAAATGAATGGTAGAGGTGATTTTTTGTAATAGTTAAAAGAATTACGAGGTTATCAATCTATTAGAAGAGAGAAAACCCCCCATAAAAATAAAAGAAGCAACTCCACTAGAAATCCTGAATTGATAATAATATGTTCTATAACATTATCTAGAACTCCTCCAAAAAAAGATAGTTAATTTGGAGGAGTTGACAAGCAAGCTTGATGTTTGGCTGAATTCATCAATGGTATTAATGATGATATTGGTCGAAGGGAGACATATCTAAGGTGAAAGGAACCCCCATTTTATTTAATTTCTTTGTGGAGGAGTTGTGAGAGGTATTCCATGCAAATGAAAAAGATATAAGGTGATAAGGGGTCCCCTTGCTCGCTATAAAAAATTCATGCATATGCCCATTGATGAAGTAAGAAAAACATGTCACCAAAATGCATTCATAAACAACATTGGCAAAGTTGTTGGGGAAGCCCATAGCGGTCATTACTTCCATCAAGAAACTCTAGTAAACCATATCAAAGGATTTCTAGAGATCTATCTTGAAGAAACATCTAGGAGAGATTTTCTTCTAAGTAAATCTCATAATTAAATTTTAGGCTAGGAGAAAATTGTCATAAATGAGCTGACCTTTGACAAAAGCTTCTTGGGCTAGGCCAATGATGTCTATGAATATAGTTTGTAATTATGTAGCTAAAAGCTTCAAGATTATTTTGTAAATAACATTACAACTTGATATTAGCCTAAACTTCCTCATAGTGGAAGCATGGGAAGACTTGGGTATCAATGCAATATAGGCATGATTAATCTTCTTAAGAAGCTAACCATGCCAAAAGAAGCCATGAACTACCCACACAATATTAGTGCCTATAAGGTTCCAAGCATGCTTGAAAAATTTAGAAGTGTATCCATCTAACCCATGTTATATATAGTCTTAATATGAAAGAGTGCCTATTTGACCTCCTCTCTCATGAAAGATAGTTAGATTTTATCAAAGTACTTAATATATAGTGTTCTACTAGTGGAAACTATCTCCTCAACAATTGGCCTCCTATCACTATAAGACCTCAAAAGACTTGCAAAGTAATTCAATAATTATCCCTCGATTTCTTTAGAGAGGTTGTGAAAATTTCATCTACTTTAACAATGAAAACTATTCTACTTTTATGTTTTCAGGTATTCATTATAGCATGGAAGAACTTAGTACACGTAACTGTGGGGGCGTGGGGTGCGGATCTACGGGACATGTCCCGTAGCGGTGGGTCGTGCCACTGGCCACCGAACCATGCCGGGTCAGGCACGGCACGTGCCTGGGCACGAAAAATTCTAGTGCCAGGCCAGCCTAGGCACAGCCGAATCATGCCTTGCCTCGTGTCGGACCGGGCCGGCCCATCCCGGTTGCCACCTCTAATAACACTTTGCTTTATGTATCTAATCTTCATTTTTTAATGCAAGATAGATAAAATAACTTTTTCTAGCTTTTTTAGCTCTTGCCTTAAGGTAATCTTTTCATTATGTAGGGTATGGGTATCTGGGGAACAGATTATATCCTCTTAAAGAGAGTAATTTGTTCCTCATTGAAATGAATCCAGCACTAATATGGTGGAAATGCATGCCATTGAGTTTTTAGTGTCCATGACACTAAAAACAATATGGAACAAGATGTCCATGTAACAAGATGGAACAAGATGGAACAAGATGGGGCCTTTGATTGGGGTCTTCCATACCCTTCGTACCATTGGAATGAACTCCTTATGAGATGTCCATGTATTGCAGAACTTAAAAGCAATTCTACACACATCATCCATTAATGCCATGGAAAGAAGTGTCTTGTGTGATAAGAGAGAGTTCTAAGAAGAAAAATATGCATGGCTATCTAGACTATGATTTACCCATTCATATATAGTTCATTAGTAATTTGTCCAACTTGCTTGAGATCTTCCCATTGGTCCATGTGAAGAAGGAGCCTAATGAGGAGCGATATTCTAGACTTAGTGTGGAGCAATATTTTCCAAATCTATACATTAATAATTAGTAATATGTTGATAAGTATTGCAATTTTATTTTTAATATTCATGTTTTTTTTTTATTTTTTATTGGAGCACCTCACATGTGATCTATCCCAATCATGTTTAGTTATTATAAAAGAGTAATTGATACATGAATTTTAGAGTGTTATTTTCATTTATATTTTTAGTATTTTTATTCAAGCATGATATCAGAGCAAGGTTAGAATAATAAAAAAAAAAATTAGAAAACCCATTAGTAGCAGGTATGCACAATGGTGACAACAAAATTGCATGAGGTAACGATAGTAGAGGCATGTGCAATAGCAACTGCATAGGTGTGCACGGTGGTGACAGCAAAAAATGAATGAGCTGGTGGTTGTAAAGGCACATGCAATGGTGGCAGCATAGGCATGTATAGTGGTGGCTATCGATATGTGCATCATGATGGAAATAACAGGCATATGGGATTGGTGGCATGGTGGTGGTTTTTGGGCAATAACCCTAAGCACGTAATGATGGTGTCTAGTGGTGAGTGATGATACATGGCAGTAGCCCTGTCCCATCACGACACTAATAATGCCACAAGTTGGCATGGCTATGGTCTAGGCATAGTTTTAAACCATGCTTTACTGGGCTAGGCATAACTAAATCAAATTGTGCCATGTATCATGCTTAGGCTGCTCAATCCACTTGGCATCTCTATCTATAGTGTGAAATCCCGAAAAAAATGAAGAAATAAATAATATGATTATGATTCTAGAAACAAATGAGCAAAATAGTAATTTTGCAATAAAAAAAATAAGCTTGAAATTTTAGAACCCTAATAATAAAATGGATTTCATTATTGAATTCATCTTGGAAATTATAGCTACGGTGACAAATTTCATCGAATTCTAAGGAAGTCGGAATTTAGTTATTTTTTTTAATTTATTCAAATAATTATTAGAATAAATAAATAAATAAATACATTTAAAAAAACAACAGAAACAAAAGACCACGCCACGATGTCACCACGTGATTGTGCCATGCGTGGTCATGTGTCAAAAAAATATATATTATTATAATGATTTTTTCTTGATATTATTAAAAAAAATGTCAGAAATCCAGAAAGCGGGATGATAGGGAAAGAAAAAAAATATACTACGAGGGAGAGAGATACAGAGTGAAGAGGAAAAAAAATAAAAAATTCATTGATTTTATTTTGATCATAATGGATTATTCTGTAGTCTGAGTAGAATAGTACAAAAACTAAAGTTACTCTATACTACGAGATCTTTAATTTAATATCAAATTTATAAAGTTTCCATGAAATTTTTCAGAAAGTATTGGTTTTCTCCTAACGGAATTTCTTTCTATTTAAAGACTATAAATGATCATATTTTATATTTCAATTCGAATTGTTAGAAATTTTATTAGAAATAGTTAATTGGTGAAAAATTTCTATGTTTCCTTTAATAAAATTTTGTGTAGGATAAATTAGATTTGGATTTTAATAATTGTGTCTGATACATTATTTGAATCAAAAATGGCATAATTGTATTTCATAAGCATGGGAACATTTCATATAAATTGGTGAATGCATGATATATATACACATATAAAGGTATATGGATTGTATTTGGTAAACTCAAATTGGGACAACGTCCAGACTGAGTTGTGTGATATTTTTTCTGGAGCATGGCTAATGTAAATATGTGAACTCGAATTGGGACAACGTCCAGGATGAGTTACACGATGGTTTTTGGAAAATATCCAAGAAAAAAAAATATTTTATCAGAAAATTAATGTCCAATATATTTTTCGAAGGAGGTCCATATTTCTCGGAATATATCCAAGAAAGTATATTTTGTTCAGAGAAATATCCAATATGTTTTTCGGAGGATGTCCATATTTTTTGAAATAATTCCATATAAATAAATATATATATATATATATCATGTCACACTTGACTTCGACATGTGTAAGGGAGTCAATAGGACTCAGGAATATGGGCATATAAATATTTCATCCATAATTATATTCATGTAAATATTATACTTGAGTAAGTATTTATATATGTGTTTAATGTTTTATATGCACTTAAATAGGGAGTAGCATTGTAAAAGTTTACCTCTATTGAGCTTTGCTCGCTCCATTGAGGGACCCCTTTAAGGTACAGTTCTAGGATAGATGATTGATCTACATGCAGGATTGCACATGTGAAGGGAAGCCAATTGTGGCTTAAATAAAATATATTATGTATTTTTTTATTCCACTGAGCAAATAAAAGGAAAAAAATGTGTGCGCTATATTTGGAAAAAATTTTATTTTATTACACGTTTTGTTGTGTGATGGAATGGAATGGGACCTCCTAGGGGATGAGGTATCACATATAGTTTTATCTAGACCACCAACTAATAGAGAGAATTTCTCATTGATTATATCTGAGCACAATGATATATAATATTATGTTACCCTCATGAAATTATTATATCTACTAATAAATCCATTTCATGTTGATTATAATGAAGAGATTTTTTGAATAAAGAGATCTCCCGCATGCCCAAATTACATAATAATCTGATTTTTTACATGTACATACTCTGAGTCAGTAACTAAGAGACTTGATCACTCAGGACATATAGAATAAGAGATAATCATACTTAGCCTACTCAAATTAGAGAAGAGCCTACTGAGATGTCAGATAATCTTATAGTTAATTCCTCTTGTCTTGATCTTTTGATTACTCTTTAAAAAAACATTAAGTTGGACTCAACACTCAATTTCATGAGTTTTTTATGCTTTCATTTTCTTTATTTTTTTTTGTTACTTCTCTTGATAATACTTTGATACTCAAATCTTTCTTTGAATCATTACCTTATCTAGGATTACACTAGACCATGATGGAAGAGATGCAAGCCCTCTACTTTAATGAGGCTTGGGAATTAGTATCGTAATATTTGTAAAGATCTTTTTTTGGTTGCATGTCGATATTCACTATGAAAATAGATTCAAATGAAAAGATAAATCACCTTAAGATTACACTTATAATAGAGAAACACACTCAAATATTTGGAATAGACTTCCAAAACAGATACTTTTCAATGACGACAAAGATAACTTTATTATGGGCTCTTATTTCACATAGTATCTCATTGTTGGAGAATATATAAGCTATAGGTGAAGAATGAAGTTCTTCATGGTGACAATTATGAGGAGATATATGAGTTTTCTTATACTCTTGTTTTCTTTAGTTTTGTTATACTCTTAGTTTCTTCCATTTTCAATTTTTTTACCTCTCTTAACAATATTATGTTGCCCAAGTCTTCCTATGAGATATTACCTCATCAGGAATGACATTAGGTCATTATGAGAGGTGCAAGCCCTCCACTCTAATGAGACTTGAGAACTAATATGATGACATTTGAGAAGATACGTTGTTGGTTTCATGTCAATATTCACTATGAACATATATTCAAATGAGAAAGTAGATCACCTTAAGATGAGACTTAAATAAGGAAACTCACTTAGACATTTGGAATATATTACCATGATACTCACTCTCCAATAGCCAAGATGACTTTAGTATGCATTCTTATTTTTCTTATAGTATCTCACTGTTAGAGAATACATAAGCTAGAAAATATTTTTTCATAGTGACCTTTAGGAGGAGATGTATATGAGGCAACAACCTAGATTTTGAGGTCCATAGTCAAATATAATTTATAGATTGTATGAGACATTATTTAGAATAAAGCAATCATTAAGAGCTTAATTTACAAAATTTTTATAAACAATTACCTCATTTGCATTTAACAGATATGTTATTAATTTTTCTTTATTTTTCAGAATGAGTCCTAATGGTTGGACAATTTTTTTGATTAAATATATTGATAATATTCTAATCATGACAGATGATGAGTTAGGAATCATTCAATTTAATAAGCACTTTTAAGTAAAATTTTAGACAATGAACCTTGTGAGACTTAAATACTTTTTCTTAATGTAGAGATGACTTATTCTACAAGTAGTGTCATCTCATCATAAAGGAGATATATATTTGATATTCTTGTAGATATTAGTCTTTTGAGTTGCTTTCTAATAGATACTTTTATTGTTCTAAATACTTAACTTATGATGCAACCACCTCAGTCGACTCTACTACTATAGAAGAATTCTAGGAAAAATAATCTATATGACTATGATCATACCATTATTTGTAATCAATATAGTTAATTGTTTTCTAGATTATCCTAAGCAATTTCATATTTATGGAGTTGATATGATCATACCATTAAATTTCATAAATTAGAATATCTTTTATGGATCATTGTATTTTTAGTTGGCTAGGTATTCAAAATCAAGTTGGTCATACCATACACTAAGAGGTTATGATAGGATTTTATAGTTTTCTTTTAGGAAATATGGTCTTCTAGAAAAAAAAAGATAGACAATATTCTGATATTCAATACAAAGATAAAGTTCAAAGTAATGTTGATAAGTACTTATGAAAAATTTTAGATAAGTCATCCATATGAAAAGATTGAGTATATACTTTATCCTCCCACAAACTTTTAATGTGATAGTTAAGCAATAAGACATATAACTTCCAATCTAATATTTTAAGGGTAGATGAAACACATAGATATAGATGGACACTTATAGTTGATTGGGTATTCAAATTCGAGTTGAGCACCAACATATATTGAGAAGTTTTTTACAATAAGATTTTATATTTTTCTTTGAGATAATCTAGTATCTTAGATAAAAAAAAGATAAATAGTTATTTCAAAATTTAATGCAAAGGAAAAGTTCAAAGAAATAATAATAATTGCTTATAAGATACTTTAGATATGTCATCCACATGAGGAGATCAAGTAAGCGTTGTGTTCTCCCATAATAGTTTAATATGATGTTTAGATATCAAGACATGTAATCTTCAATCTAATATTTCAAGAGTGACCAAAACACAAAAAATATGGATTACTTTTTCATGATAAATAAGATTTAGGATTGAATCATTACTACAACGAATATTTAGATACCATTGAAACAAGAAAATATCTTTATGAAGACCTTGAAGAATCTTTAGCTTAGTTTTCTTTCTTCCAAATTTAATATTGTGAACTTGTACACACCAACATGATAGAGAGATGTTATAGCTTTATTTTTGTTATTTTCCTTTTTTTGTATTTTTGATGGGAATACCTAGCATGCTTGCTACATCAATTACTTTTTTTCCATTATATAAAAGTATTTGATATATAAATTTTATAAAATATTTATTCATTTATGTTTTTAGTATTTTTATTTTAACAAATTTAATGAAGAAGATTATGAAATAGATTAAGAGTCATTTTTTTATTCTGGTACCTAGACCTTTCAATCATTGTTACTTCAATATCATGTTTGATTTCATTTATCTAATCTATTCATATTATGAATGAAATTATCCTCTCTTAGTTAAAATAATTAGAACTTTTTAACTATTATTTACTTATTTTACTATTTACTTTCATTTTTTGATCTACATATAAAATATATAATATATAAGACCATTTTTATTAGTTCTCCTTTTTTTATAGACACGTATCATGTATTATATAATTTTGTTTGTTATCTATTTAACCATTCGTTTTCTTTTTTATCTATTTTTATTAAAAGTGAAGGCACTGATATGTTGAGAGATTGGTTACATGGAACTAGGATAATAATGGGGGTCCCTTAGCCCTGTCAGTGGGCCCAAGAAATTTTTTGGAGCATGACCCGATCCACTATGTTGATCTGATGCATTCTGATTATAGAACCCTATTTGTTTTTCTTATAAATTTATTGTATGCATAATTTGTTCGGTGTGATCTATTCTTCATCTCTCTCTCTCTCTCTTTGAGATTTTGTACTATAATATTTGGTTATTAATCTATAAGCGCTAAATATTTTCTGGTAGATGTAATTAGTTATGTTGGATGGCTAGCGACCCATGTTAAAATTGGTGTTTGATTTTTGTGGTATTCATTATTTGTATTTCTACGCAATCCAATAGTTTTGCATAATTACTATCGAAAGATAAGAAATTCTAACATAGCATCTTCTTTTATCACAAAAAAACATTGTGGTTTGTTTAGAATGTTTACGCTTTAATAGGCCATGAGAATAGAAGAAACGAATAATGACCCCTCACCACTATATCATTTTTGATTGGTCATTGAGCATCATCTATTAAAATAAAAAAGTGACTTACGATAAAAGGATTTTGTAGAAGCGATGAAGACAGGAAGATGGTAAAGAAGAACTATTTTGGAGTTTTGAAAATGAGAAAAATGAGAAAGATGACTACTATGAGATATCAGCATTCACCATGGAGAAATCTTATGATGACGACTTCAAAGAATCAGAAGGAATAATCATGAAAAGCAATGTTGAGATAAAAACTATGGAGAATCTGGTCAAGAACAATGTTGTGGATGTGGACATTATCATACCTTTAATGTTATAGAATGAAAATAGCCAAAAATAAGTTCAATGACAAAGCTGAAATTATGCATGGTATTGTGATTTTGAGAGTATAAAAACAAATTAGCCATGGAAAGCTTGAAGAAAAAGGTGCAACTATGCATAGTGTTGTGACTTTAGTATTATAGAATGAAATAATTCATCATAAGCTTAAAGCCAAGGATATGATTGTACACAATGTCATGACTTTGGAGTTACAAAACTAAAAGGAAAGGAAAGGATAAAATGCAAAGTTGTGGTTATGCTTAACACCATAATATTGGTGATACAAAAAGAAAAAAGGCTAAGTCAACATAGAAAAAAGAAGTCGTGTCATTCACCTAAGCTACAGCATCCAAAAATAAAATTCCTAAAGAGCAAGTATAATTGAAGCAAGACCAAAAGAAGAAATAAACAAGAAAAAAATAAATTCATATATTGAGAAGTTATCGTAGATAATAGATATTTCTGATTGAAAAAAGAAGGTATTGATGGTTTAGCTATAAAGATTAAATGTAGTGCTCTTGAAAAATAACCCAATGATTTTATTTTTTTCTTGAGTATTATAATAAATAAATTATTCATCACATAAATGACTATACAAACTCAATTTCCCATGAGTATCATCATGGAACTCAAACCTACCGCTACTATCAATATGTCTACTTGAAGTTACTTCACTATTTTGAGACCCTATGACACTCAAAGCTAGTCATAGAATAAAATATTTTTTTTAAATGTTAGATTTCTTTTATTGAGGAGGAAGTTATTGATTGTGAATCAGTAATAATTTTAGTGTGTGAATTTTTTTAGTGTTTAATTTACCAAATATTATTGAGCAGCTAGTTTGGTATTTTTAGATGATGCATAAACACAAAATATGACATTTATGGATCAATTTTATGACTTTGTAGTTTTGGTGGATTTTGTTGAATAGTTGTAAAATCAATTTATTTTTAAAGATATTTGGTGACTTGGTAATATTTGGATCATAAAGAAATTTGGATGTTCATTATTGGTAGAAACTATACTTATTTAGTCATGATAATCTATGTACATCATAACTCTACTATCTCATTAGTATAATCTTTCTACTATACAATACATTCTTTGTGACTATAATATTATCATGAAGTATGAGGCATACTTATTTCATAACAATTAAAATATTTATGATATTAATTTTATGTAATAATATTCAAGTATCCTACTAGTGTTAAAAGGTATAGTCATTTCCTAATGTCATGATTTTATCTTTAATATGGCTTGGTAGTCTTAAGTTAGAGCTATGTCCTTTTTATAAAGTTGTGACTTTTAAGTTATAGTCAAAACTACTAAAACTAAAATCATGAAAATTTATCCAATGACATGATTTTTAGACACAAAATGATATTTATAATAATTACTTAAGTATAACTATCCCCCAAGATTGCAACTCTTGTCCTCAAGAGAAGATAAAGCTATAGCTTTTATGTTAAGACTAAGTACCATTGTTATAGCCCTTCTATAGTCCCATGCCCATAGAATATGTGAAATAAGTCAATGATAGCGTCATGGCCATTCCCAGTGTTATGCTCACTTAAGACACATGAAAAACAATTCTTTATGCCACGTCCATTTTTAGCACCATAGCAATATGATGTACATGAGAGGATATTTACAATGTCGATGCCATTCCCAGCATCATGGCTATATGGTGAATGAGATAGATAAATGTCGAACCCATGATCATTCCTAGTGTCATGACTTTTCATTATAGATATATTAGACCCAGATCAAAGACATTGCCTAGTGCTATGACTTTGTGTCATTGAAAGATGGGATACATTCCATATTTACAGATACTTTCTAAAGTCGCAACTTTGAAATCAAGAGATAAAGGCCAAAGTTATTATTTTCTTCTTAAAGTCATAACTTTCTACTTAAATAAATAGAATCAATAGATTATAAAATAGGAAGTGACTCCTAGAGGTAATATAAAGGCCAAAGTGAGAGAAATAAAAAAAAATATCACTTTTCTTCTTCTTACATGCACCATGTAAAGGCCAGAGTAAACAAGCAACCCCTAGAGGTAATATATTTTACTTTATGTGTGACTCTTTAAGGGCTCCATAAACAAGCAAGGGATGTAAGACATAGGCTAATCCCTAGGGTTGGGGGTGTGACTCTCATACCCTCCTCTCTAGTGTAGATTCGAGAATTTATATTAAAATAGAGTGTGGTGTACTATTTATTTTACTTTATGTGTTTGATGTATAACAGGTTATTATATTAATGAATGTGCTTTGATTCATATTATATTATATAAATTGATGGATGAGTGATTAAATAAAACATAAATTAGGATTTTAGTAATTGGTGGGTTTGTGCGAGTTGTCATGGTGAATGGAGATAGGTAAATAACAAGACTTACTCACAAATATGATAGGAAGGAATTGACATCATTTCCAACCATTATACTTGAGTTAAACCTATATGTTAAAACCTAAAATTTTGACATATTAATCATTGTGAATATGACACTTAAGAAGCCGAATGCACAAATATTTTTACATTTAATCCATTATATATGACTTAGAAAAATTAGTTTTTGATTTATGTGGACAATATATAGAACATTCCCCTAGGGGTTCCACCTTTAGTGTGGAAAATCACATTGTCACTTAGGAGGATGGTGATAGATAATTCTCGGGATGTGTACAAATTATTATCACTCATAAGGTGGTGATAAATCTTGAAGTTACTATCACTCATATGATTCCTACCAGTGAAACTTGAGGAAAATATATGTTAATTGTGTGAGTATGGTATATATGATGCTAAAAGTACAAATACTTATAAATTATATTAATTCTTGGTCATAATGATACCTGAGACTAGATAATAAAAGTGTACAGATGAAATAACCATCAAAAGAAATTAAAGGGTTGCCTAAATTATATGAGTTTGTGAATGACTCTCAAACAGAAATATTTTATTATCTTGGTTGTGATGTGCTAAGGTGACAGCTACAAGGGGACCACCATTTGGGATGGACACAATAATGATAAGTATTTGGGATGGACAAAATAGTGATAACCATCTTGTATGTCATTAAGGTAATAAATCATTTCATAATAATCTAACATTTATTATAGATACAGACTTAATATGATTCAAGCAATTTGAATATATATCACATAAATTAAATGAACAAAATCATGGATTTAAGATTGATACAACAATCTAAAATATCTAAGTTACTATAATTGAGTCATCTTATAATTGATTGATTAAATTGATGATACAATCACTTATGATCGATATCTAGATGAAAATCCTCTTTGCTACTTGTATGACTCATGTACTTGTAGATCTTCATTAACAAATATCATCATAGATGAGTTTTTGTATATCATCTTACCAATAAAATTAGGTAGCATAATAAAGTCGTAATAATTATCAAAAGTATTAGCTTTAAGATAGATTTTAGCATCAAGTTTCCATGATAAATAATTTTTTCTTATGTTGTTTAATGTCATAAATTCAAGTTTTGCCAAATTTTCATGATACTATAATCAAAGAAAATTTAGTATATGATCAATTCGAAGTTACAACATTTAAAGTAATTACAAATAAACAAGACATAGTTGATGGCATATGCATGCATCAATAAATAGTCAAAATAGAATTTAAAAAAATTTAACTAGAAAAATATATTGAAATAACTAATAACATTTTTTTTGAATATATAAGTTATTTATATAAAAGCAAACATATGAACCATGATAAATGATCACAATAAAAAAATTAAAAATCCATATAACTTGTACCGAATCAAACTAATATCAATTTAATATGTGCATAATGAAAAAAAAAATCTTAACTAGACCAATATTTATATCATTAAAATGTATTAATCTAATAATAACAAAGATTTTTCAATGCTTTAATATGCTCAAATTTTCAATCAACATAATATGTAATATAGAGATTAAAAAGTTTTACATACAAAACATATAATTGAGTTACGTCATATTTGAGTGTTGTGCTAACATTGTGTCATGAATAATTATTATAACTTAATTATTTCTATAAAAATTACAACTACGAATTGAAAAAAAATATATAAGAATGAGAAAATCTCTAGAGAAAATTGAGAGAGTATGATAGACTTTTATTCAAATGAGAATGGCATTTACCTTAATAATAAGACTACTTACTAAATAAAATAAATGACCAAAGAATTAGGTCATTCAAATGTATATTTTTTTATTTTACATAAATCCTAATTCATCTTAAACATGTCACCTTTAAACATGGTTCAAATACCATTGAAACTCATGCTCCCTAAAATATGCAACCTTAATTATTGACTATGATCATGGTTAATAATTGAGAAGGAGAATTGTGTTTTAGTGTGATGGAATGATAAATAATTAGTTGGAGGAGAAAAAACTTTACAAAATTAGCGTGAAAGGATTTAATATTTATAAAAGTAGTGTGATGCTATGATAAATATACAAAATTAGTGTGGAATGTCTTTATGTACTTCATGCCATCACGAAATATCATTAAAAAAACTTTTAAATACAAATATGTGTGTGGGCATGTGTATTGGTACATGCATAATGTGTGTGTGTGTGTGTGTGTGTGTGTGTGTGTGTCCTACGAAACCATTTTCAAAAATAATCTCATATACATGATATGTATATATATATTGTTTGTAAATATGTGTATATGTATACATAGTACATATACTATGTATGCTATGTGTGTGTGCACCTATATAATACTATGTATAAATATACATAGTACATATTTTGTATATATACATAGTATACATATATTATGAATATACATAATACACACACACACACACACACACACATATATATATATATATATTTTATTTATTTATGCATATACGTGTATATTTTATCTATATTTTTATGCATATATACATATATAATATGCAAATAGATTGCATAAATATACTATATATATACTATATATGTAAATGTATATATATATATATATTATGAATATATACAAAGTATATCTGCACATATATCACGTATTTATATACACCTTATACCATGTATATATATACTATAAACATAAATATAATGTGTATGTAGATAATATATGCATAATGTATACATTATATATACATTCACTATAATAAAAGACAGTTAGAAATAGATATTAGAAATGCCCAATTCCATTTCTAAAATTAAGAATGGATTTGAAACAGAATTGGAAATATATTAGAAATGGAAATATCATATTAAAAAATTAGAAATGAAAAAAAATCCATCGCTAATTTGTGATGATTTTTAAATGTTTTTTTATTCCCTCCCTAATTGTGTCATATTGTCAAGAGCAGACACACTTGAAGGCATTTAGCAATGAAAATTTATGTATCTTTATGTTTTTAGAAATGAAATACTTATCCATCTCTAAATTAACAATGGTAATAATTTATGTCGCTAATTTAGAAACGGGTAAGCCATCCATTGCTATTTGATTTTCAAAAATTCAGCTATGAAATAATATTTCATTGCTGAATTACGATAATTAATTTATTTAAAAATACTTAAAAAAATAAGGGTTGAAGGTTTTTTATTTTGATTCTGAGTTATTTCGACTTTTTTTTTTTTGGAATTGTTTTCCTCCAATTAGTGTTTATCACACTAATCATCCATAATTGAGGTATCAAATTCAATTTTTCAAATTTTCTCATATATACTATATTTGAGAATTGCATGTTTTGTGAGTTTTGTTGTTACCTATAGTTTTTTTTTACTGTTTAACATCCTCGTGGTGTTCCCACATCTTGTTTTATTGAATTTATATCATTCCAATTGATAAATTATACATTTTACATTTTTTTGTAGATACTAAGATTTGTTAAATTTTTTGGTACCTATAATTTTGATCATGCTAATTAATGTAGATTTAGTTTGCTTAAAAGGATTTGTTGAAATATAATAATTTATAAATGAATACCTTATACTAATGGTGCAACTTTAACAATGAACAATTTATAAATATGTAAACAAATACTAAAAGTTGAAATGTAATAATTATGAATAACATAAAAAATAATGAAGGTGCGTAATTCCAAGGTTGAAACATAATAACAAATAAACAACTAAAAAAATTAGAACCTCATTTCAAAATTTATAGAGTTGTATAGACTACACCTTACTAAAAGTGCGATGCAATAAATAACACCCCCCATTATTTAATATTTTAAAAAAATATATATTACGTATCACGGCTAGTAAATGACTATTTATATGACATGCTTCATATGGATTAATAAATATCCTTATTGATTTATTAATGTTCTCCATTTAAATGCATTGGCATTGCTAATTTTTTTTATAAAATTGTTAATTTTATATATTTTTTTTTGGATATTTTATAAAATGATAAAACATAAATCTTCTAAAATTATTAAAAATTTAAGAAGCAATCATATATTAGAATATATATCAAATATATTTAATATTTATTATATTGATCATGATATTATATACTAGATTTTTTGTGTCGGCATATTTCAATAAAATGATATTTTTTGAAAGGAAATATATATATTTAATTGATGTCTCAAATATTTATATTTGAAAAAAATATTTTGAAATAGCCTTTGTGAAATATAATTTTAATTGTAATCTACGTCAACAATTGGATGTTTATTTTGTTATTTCTCAATTTATATATTTTTAGTTTTTTACAACTACAAGCTATATTCGTTGGTAGATATTTAGGACATTACAATATATATTTATTTGATACTCTAATACTCAATAAAGCACACATATTTTTTATCATAAACTAGTATGATTTTAATGAGGATAGATATTTTTTTTTTGCAGGACTCATGTTTTATTGAGCAATGAAAGAAAGTGAGTCTAGAAGTTATACTATATCTATTATTTTTTTCTCACCTTTAGTTTTATTTTGATTGCTAGTTAATATAAAGGGTTAATCATTGGCTACATTTGATAATATTAGTATTCAATTTGATATTATGTTTATTTTTTTATCATATCTACCAACAAGTATATATTATATTGATTCTTGAGAGAGTAAGGCTTTATAAGAAGGGTGATTTCATTCAAACTCAAAAAGACATATTAGTCCATGAGTCTCTCATAGTATAAACTTATATTGAGTCAGAAACTATGATACTTGATCACCAAAGACTTAGATTCTATACTAAGAGATAAATATATTTAACATGCTCAGATTAGTGATGAGATGAGCCTATCAATGAGTCATATAATCTTGTAGTTAATTTTTATGATTTTTTTTATTGCTTTTTGGAAGGAACATATACGTTGTACTTAATACTAAATTTTATATGTTTTGTCATATGTATATTTCTTTTGTTTATTTTATTATTTATCTTGATAGTATTAGGATATTAAAATTTTCTTTTGATATGTTATCTCATACAGGTTTGCACCATGTCATGATGGAAGCGATACATGCCTTCCACTCTAATGAGACTTTATGGCCAGTATCCAAACATTCAAAAAATTGTGTTGTTGATTGTTGTAAGTGTTTTTTGTGACGATATGTCCATGTTAAAAGATAGATTACTTTAAAGTGGGACTTGTTATGAGAAGATTATTTAAATATTTAATGTGAATTATCAAGATAATTTCTCTCTAGTAGTCAAAATAAATATACTCGTTATTGATTGTAGGTGAGTATTTATTTTCATTAATGAATATTCATATTTCTTTGACATTATGTCATAAATGTTGGATATACTAGTTCATTAAGGGCCGTGTCGATTTGGTTGCTCAGTCAGGCCACCATGCCGTATTGAACATGGTATAAAATGGCTGATTGTGCTATGCAGGCACAACCAGAATTTTGGTCAGCCAAGCATGGCCCGAATGTAGGTCCTAATTAACTGGGAATGTCATGTCTGTCAGGTCTACTCAGGACTGGCATGGAACAATCACTGGCCATTTGCTAGGCAGCTTAGGGTAGTGCTATTGGCACTATGGCAATAGGTAAGGCACAAGGCTAAGGTGCTAGACCCAAATAGTTAAAAATAACACGAGTTGTTTTTTTGCACACGTGGCTGATTTTTAAAAAATCAGTTGTGGTGCTATGTGCCATACTTGGCCCAACATGAAGCATGTTGGGTGTTAGTTTTGCTTGGCATGAGTCATGCCTCAAGGTGACATGACCACAGTCTTGACACTATTGAATCAGGTCATGCCTTGTGCCTTGCTTGGACTACCCGACCTCCATGACATATCTAGTTTTGGGCAACATATTTAAATATTATTTGCAAATTATGAAAAATATCAAGACTTAAAAAAATTATCAATATTTGGTTTATAAAATTTTAATAAGTAGTCATTTTGTATGAGTTTTATAAATATATTATAGATTTTTCTTTATCTTCGTGGAGATTCTTGATGACTAAGTAATTTTGTATGAGTTATATAAATATATTATTGATTTATTTTTTATTTCTTGGAGAGTCTTGATGACTTAATAATTTTGTTTATTACATACGTGAATGAGATTCTAATTATGCGAGATAACGAGTTGGAAATCACATAATTCAATGAGTACCTTCAGACACAATTATATGTAAGAGCAATTTTGAAATTAAAACTTTTCTTGAAAAAAAAGATGACTTATTTTATAAGGCACTATCTTGTCACAAAGTAAATATATATTTTATACTCTTATAAGAGTTATCCTTTTGGGTTGTACTCAAGCAAATCCTTTAATTGATCTAGGTACTATTTTTTTTTTTTTGATATGATTTATTTAGTTAGTTTTATTACTTATAGGAAAATCATAATTTAGATTAATTATTTGACTATGACTAGATCATCTATAACATATATAGTCAATATAATTATTTGTTTTCTAGATTCTTTTCAATAATTTCATTTTGACGTAACTCTTTGCATATTGAGATACGTGATGAAGTCTCTTG
The DNA here is from genome assembly GCA_029783825.1 of Sapria himalayana. Classification (NCBI taxonomy): domain Eukaryota; kingdom Viridiplantae; phylum Streptophyta; class Magnoliopsida; order Malpighiales; family Rafflesiaceae; genus Sapria; species Sapria himalayana. Next base: position 1,139,325 of record JAREIK010003411.1, on the reverse strand, counting down.
GACATGAGATTTTTTACATGGATCATCGACACTTGCAGTTAGTCAGTTTTTTAGATTTGAATTGAACACTCACATACACTATCAGAAGATTTATGAATATTTTTATAATTTTTTTGAAAGCAACATTATCTTCAAAAAAAATAAAAAATGTATTTTTTTTATATCTAAATCTAATAAAGAGCTGAAGTTCATAATCAAGATAATAGTTACTTATACAATATTTTGATTTGGCTCATGCTCAAGGAAATCGAGTTCTCACTCTTTGTTTTACTATTTTTTATTTTGATAGTTAGACATTAATATATATAGTATTTAAGCAAATATTTTATAAGTAGACAAAATATATAAAATTGGTTAATTCTTTTTGAGAGATAAAATTTAGGATAAAATTAGTATTGCAATATATATTTAGACAGCAGAGCAATCAATATACATCTTCACAAAAATTTTGAACATGCTTCTCTTTATCTTGTTCTCTAAGCCTGTCTTTTTAGATATTTACACACCAGCTTGTGGGAGGTGTCATAGTTATTATTTAAAGTTTTATTTATTTTATTTTTATACTTTTGATAGGAGCACATAATTTTTGAGTTTCTCTAATTACTTTCGTATATTATATAAGAATAATTTATGCATGATATTATTTGGAGTGTGATTACATTTTAATTTTATTGTATGACCTAAAATTTAATAATTATAATTTAAAGCTCTAATTTTTTTCATTTTGCTTTGATCAACTTAAATATATTTTATTCTATATTTTTATTATCTAATTTGTAAAATAAATTGGTATTTGTTTTTCTTTAATATGCTATTTTTACTACTCATCCTCTTACTATTTAATATGATATTTTTACTAAAATTTAAAATATATATTTTTTATAATAAATTGTTATACCTCATCATTTTACTATTATATTTCTTTTTTATAATTTTCTATTTATTTTATTTCTTATAATTCTTCCTTTTCTATCTCACTATTTGTTAGTTTTTTTATAAGTTTTTAAAAAATTATATCATTTATTTTAATTTTATGTCTAAAATAAAAGAGTTATATCCAATTCATAAGCACCTCGTTTAGTATAGGGCCTTAGATACTAATATTTTGACAACTTTATCTCTCAAAATCAGAAAGATTAACTTTGATGAGTTTCAAACTTAACACTTATCATCCTTAGATAATAATACTTGTGATTGTAGCAAGATGAGTTTTGAACTAAAGACATACTACTTTTTGATGAAAATACTTGTCATCACACAAAGATATAATTTCTTTTTCACTAAAATTGCATGGCTAACTAAATCACCGACCATTGTTGATGGTTCATAGTTTTTGTGGATATAATACTAATGTTGTTTGCTTTAGAACAAAATTTGGAGTACTAGTTTTCTATTTTGTGACTATTACCTAATGTATGGTGAATCAGATCATACTAAATTTTTAGCAGTGCTGGGGAGAACTTATGCAGACCAATCATGCAACATGATCCTTGGATCAATACAATAAAATTGTGTAAATTATAAAAAAAGAAGAAGCAAATTCTTATGTTGGACATAACAATCCAATTGATTTACATGGTGAAATTACTCTTCAGACTTCATACAAAAATTTGATTCGAGGTATGATTGATGTTATTTCATTTTTTATTGGTTTATTGGTTCTCCCAAAATTGACCAACATGCCCCGGGATGTTTTTAAAGTATGATTAATGTTATATAATTTTTGTTTGAAGATTCAAAAAGATATGGTTGATTATGAGAAGCTTCAAGCAACATTGGGTGATGTGGCTCTTTTTAAATCTTGTGATATCAAACGAGCCCTCGGGATGGTAACATTGCTGGAAACACAATTGAAAGATATGAACCCAAAGCTGGATTCAAAATCAGAGTATGATAGTTTGTTTTTGTAAATTCATGTATATTTATATTGTGAATATTTTTAATTGTTTTTTTTGTTGGGCTTTATTTTATTTTAAAGAATCTTGAAAACTCAAACAAGGAAAAGTTGGCCCGCTGCTTGTCCCCTTTAATTAGTTCTCCATATTAATTGTTATTTGTTAGCTTCATTTGGGATTCATTTTGGCATGCATGCGGCTATTCTTACTTAAAGTAGATGTTGCTAGTACTTTGATTGAGAGATGCAGATTCCATTCCATAATGTAGCTACCACAATTTTTAGGAAATATCTTAAATTTTTAATGCCATCGATTTCTATTTCGTTTGTAAGTTGACTTTTTTTTTTCTAGATAGCATATTCATCATGATGTCCGAATGGTATCATTTACATGCAAAATAAGACTTGTAATTCCCTTAAAAAAATGTAATGACTAAATTGTGTTGGCCTAAATATATTAAGGAATCCAAAATTATCTCATTTATTAGATTTATTGAATAATAATGTGACTACAACTTTTTCTAAGTGATTGAAGCAACTCACCTTTTCTAAGAGATTGAAGCAACCCACCTTTTCTCATTTTAATTAATCCAAAATAATTGAATAATAATGTGACTACAACTTTTTTATTAGATTTATTTAATATCCTAAATATGTTACTATGACTTTATTACAAATAAATCTCTATCTACATCACTATAATTCAAAATATGTTTATGTTATGTGTTACAGGAATAAAAATTATTATATGACCTAATTGTCAATGAATGAATGTAAGATGGAAAGATGAGTTTTTGACTAATGAGTTTGTATAGGAGATTGAGGAGTTAATTAGTTTTGCTAAAAAATTACCTGAATTTATGGATGAAATGAATATAAGATGTCCATATAATGACCATAAATTTCAAAATCAGAGTTAGAGACTATTATGTTTGGTATAAACATAGCAAAATAGTTGTGCCACAAACAACAAAGTATTATGTACATAAAAGTACTGATTCAGATATGACAATAAAATATGTCGATCCCAATGATGCATGTGAAGCAATATTGAAGAATATTATTGGTCATTCATTCAATCCGGATGTCACTGATGATATCCCAATATCATCATCAAATCAATTTTATGAAATGCTGAAAGCATCAGAAGAATAGGTTTGGCTAGGTAATTCGTGTGACCACTCAGAGTTATCTACGGTGGCCAGACTATTGAATTTTAAGGCAAAACATTATTTTTTAGAGAAGTATTTTGATGAAATATACTAGTTGTTATCTAAATTATTACTAAAGAATAATGTCATTATAAATATATTTTACATCACAAAGAAGTTAATGCGAGGTTGGGGTTTACTTGTGGAAAAAATAGATTGTGGTATTAATAGCTACATAATATTTTAGGGCATAGACACTGAAGTAATTGCATATAATTTTTGTAATTACTCTCTGTACAAAAGAAATATTATAATGTAAAAGACAAAAAATAAATATTTCTCATAAGAAGATATATTATTTCTCATTGACTCCTCATTTGCAAAGATTATTTACATTTAAAATTGCTACTAATGGCATGAGTTGGCACAAAAAGCATATTATTGAAGATGACATGATGTGGCATTGCTCAAATTCTCCTTCTTGGAAATATTTTGATGATTGTGATCTATCTTTTATATATGAGAGTTGAAATGTTAGATTTGGGTTGTGTATAGATAGATTTTAGCTATTTGGATAAATAGGGTAATAATACTCTTCATGGCTAGTTTTTGTTACACCTTATAATTTACCATCATGGATATGCATGAAAGATGAGTACATATTTCTGTGTGTTAATGTGCATGGTTCGATAAACTTAATAGACAAGTTAGATGTTTTCCTATAGCTCATGATTGTGGAGTTCAAAAAATAGTAAAAGAATGGTGTTGAAACATATGATATATCTATGTAGCATAACTTCAAAATATGATGAATACTTGTGTGGATTATAAGTGACTTTCTTACATATTAAATATTATCAGAATAAAGAACTGCAAAAAAATATCTTGTCCTTATTACATGGAGGACTCAAATGTATTTTCTCTAAGTAAATGACAAAAGACATATTGGTTTTATAATCACCGTAAGTTCTAACATGTAGAATATCCATTTCGGATGAATATTGATACATTTAGGAAAGATCATAAAGTTATAAAAGGTGCACCACCTTTGAGGTCAGGCGTTGAAATATTAGATGTAATTGAAAGATATGGGTTCAAAAATATTACGGATATTGATGCACATTCTATTAAAGTGTAAATTTTGAATAATTATCACTATGGTTGGAAGAAACAAAATATTTTTTTGGATTTGTCTTATTGGAAAACCAACCTAATTAGGCAGACTTAGATGTGATATACATTGAAAAGAACTTTTTTGATAATATTTTTAATACTATCATGAATGTAAAAGGAAAAATAAAAACAATGCCAAATAAAAAAAAATTAAAAAGTTCGATTCACATCTAGAGTTACATAGAGATGAATCAACAAATAACTTTTCTAATGCTTGTTATAGTCATAACAAGAATTACAAAGGATGCTTTGTGCAAATGGCTGATGGAGCTCAAGTTCTCTAATTAATATGCATCTAACATGAGAAGATTTGTTGATATGAAGAAGCATAAGTTATTTGGGATGAAAATTCATGACTACCATATGTTCATACAGAAGCTAATATCCATAGCATTCTATGAATTACTTTTAGAAAATATTTAGGAAGCATTGACTGGAATAAGCATTTTTTTAGAATCTCACTTATAATGTCATAACAAATGAAGAAATAGAGTAATTACAAAATGACATCTCCATAATTATTTATAGATTTGAGTATATTTTATGTCCTAGCTTCTTCGATTCAGTGGAATATCTTCTGGTCCACTTGCTTATGATTCTATGATAGCATGTCATATGCAATATATCTAAGAGGTTATATAATTTTCAATTGTTAATATAAAAATTTAAATGCATCTAATGAAGATATTTTTTTTGAATAAAAATATTTTTTAGATATCTTAGAAAATTGAAAAATAATGGTCCAAATAAAACCAAAGTGGAAGGATCGATATTTTTTAGATATGATATGTCTACTTTGATATTATGTGCACACTATTTTCAGTCACAATTATATACTCCAGATAATTGTTATGGTATGATGGATGGATCAGAAGAAAATTATACTTTCTATTTTTACACATGTGGGTCAATCATATGGTAGAATAAAATCAAGGTTTTTTGAAAAACTATGAGTATCATGCTGCACGCACATATATCTTGTTGAATTGCAAGAAAGTTATATCTTATATTGATTCAGATTTATATAAAAATATATATTCTCATTTTTTTTGTCATGGTATGTGATATATATTTTTAAATATTCAAAATAACTTCAATGTAGTTTTTTTTGAATAATTTATGCTAAGGAATTAAGGCAAATAGAACCACAAATTGATGATGCTTCAATTGATGTAAAGTTTGAAAAATATTTCATAATTTGGTTGAAAAATTTGTTGGTACATAACTTATCATTCTTCGTTCTAAAAAGTAATATAAAATATTATATAAGTATGATTTTATATTTTATCATTTTGTAATAATAATTTCCGTCATCAAATTTATGTAATAGACAAATAAAATTCCTTGAAAACTGACCATTATGGAGTTTATATACGTATCACATATATTATGTAAATAATTACATATTTTACATTTTGAAACATGATTCAAATAGAGCTGTAATGAATAGTGGTGTATGCATCAAGGAGTCTAACTCTATTGCATCTACTATTAATTTTCACGGTCAACTAATTAAAATTTTATGTGGAGTATCATGTTTTACCAATTAAAAGGATAATTTTATTAAAGTATGAACAATTTGATCCTATTCCAAATTTGAGTACTAGAATTCAACATCAATATAACCTTGCGAATGTGGACCATAAATAATATTATCATATTTACAAGCCATTTTTTCTGATGGTACAAGTCAAATTAGTATGTTACACTACTTATTCAACCACAAGAAGAAATCTTTGTGGTTGGTGGGCAAAATGTAAAATAAACCCACACGAAGAAATTTCAAACATTGCTTGGTAATGATGAAAATTATTTGGATATTAATGATGGCCATGTTAAAGAAGATAATGAAAATAAATTAATTATATAACCAAATGATGATGAATATATAGTTGGAGATGATTTATTAGAAATTTCTGATGATGAATAGATATTTATTGACTTCCATATTATGTTGTCTTGCTTACTTTATACCTATTATAGTTTGGATGTTAAATAAAAATATATTTTTTTTACTTTTATGAAAGTCAATGTGTTTATCATTATGTTTTGTTTAGAGGTGTCAACCAGGCCAAGCCAGCCCGATTTTGCACGAGACACGACACGATTCGGTAGTGCCTAGGCAGGCTCGGCACAAAAATTTCCAGTGCCTGGGCCCGTGCCATGCTCGACCATGGTACTAATCGTGTCGTGACGTGTCGAGGCCAACCGGGCCTCATGTCGTGCCTGACCCGGCACGGTTCGATGGCCCATGAAACGGGACATGTCCCATAGATCCACACCCCACGTCCCCACTCCCCAAGACCCCAACACCCAACCCACACCCACCCCATCGCCATCCATGCTAGCCAGCGCCATTCGGTATTTCGGTTCGGATAGGGAAAAGAAAATGAACGGGCACGAGTCCACTCTAACTCGACCTGCGGTCCCGCCCAACCCGAATCCCCCCCCCCCCCCCCCCCCAACGGTAAAAAAAATTTGAAAATCAGCCGTTGGATTTTGCTTCCAACAGGGCAGAATCTGACGGCCCTCATGATTCTGCCCCCTAAAATTCAATAAAATATTAAAAAATATTTAAAAAATTGTTCTTTAATCTATAAAATCCACCCCCCACCTCTCTATGACATTTATGTTTTTCATAAATATTTATTCTCGAATCTCACTCTCTCAAAACTCTTGCTCTTCTTTCACTCGGGACTAGGTATTTCATCATTCAACTCGGCTTTTCGAGACTCTCAACTCGTGTTTAGAATTTTGAACTAGACTGTAGTGCACCGTGCACGTGATCTACCTCATTACTTTACCGGATATTTTAAGTTTTTTTGTGTACTTTCTCTCTCTCTCTCTCTCTAATCTGACAATCTAAAATCTATCATCTAGGCTCTACCTCATGTTTAATAAAAATCCTAAAAATGACTAATACTAATGAAACATATTTAAATTTAGAAAATAAAAATCTTACACAGAGGTCTAAGGTAGCTGAAACTTTGGTTTCTCCAGTCATTTCAATTCAAACTTCTAAAAAACAAAAAACTAGGAGGACTTTTGTAGTTTGGACTCATTTTAATATGATAAAACAAAAAAAATGTTAGGGATGAAGGAGAAGAAATAACACAGTGCAAATATTATATGAGAACTTTAACTTTTATGAGTTTGTTTGGGACTAGGCACCTTAAAAGGCATGCCGAATTATGCACCAAAAAATTTGGTACATTAGATCCTAGGCAAACCCAACTTAGCACTATATTTTTTGAGACTGGATCTAGTTCAGTCTCAAAGTTTACTCCCTTCATATACAGCAGCGAGTTGGGTAGGGAAGGCATTGCCAAACTTATCACATTATGGGTCTTCCGATCAGATTTTCGAAAGATCCAAGGGTAGTACGCATCATGCAGACATATTTTCAGCCTGCTTATCATAGGATTCCTAGGTCGACAACTAGGAATGACATACTAAAATTGTATAAGTTAGAAAAATAAAAAATAATTAATAAATTTATGGCATATAGTGGAGTGGTGTTTGTGACGTCTGATATCTGGACAAGTCACGATGAATCATCTTATGCATGTCTCATCGGCCACTATGTAGATTCTAACTAGATAATCAATAAAAAAAATATTAGGATTCTCTGAGATTCTTCATCCTCGTGATGGTCCGGCCATTTTGAGTGTATGATAAAAATCTTTAGAGAATATAAAATTCAAAATAAAATTATTAGTATCACATTCGACAACACATCTAATAATGAAGTAGTGATTAACATGTTTGTTAGGAATATTAGAGACACACCATTAGGAGAGATCTTTCATGTCAGATGCATGTATCATGTGATTAACCTGATTGTAGAAGCGGATAAGAATGTGTGTTCCCCCGTGTTGGATAATATACGTAATGCACTAAAATATATTCGTACTCCTCGCAGACAACAAGAGTTTGGTAGTCTATGTTTGTTAGTGAATCTTAAAAAGAAGAAATTCCAATCGTATGTGAGACACCATTGGAATTACACGTACCTAATGTTGGAGTCATGTGTTGGATACGAACACGTGATATCCGACTAGGTCAATAGTAAGAGTGACGAACTTATTATTGACGGCACTGATTGGGCTTCAAAAATTTCATTTATAAAATTTCAAAAAAAAATTTATGACACGACGAACATGTGTTCGGGGGTTTATACTCCCATGACTTGCATTGTACTCAGGTACATATACAACTTTAGTAGCATGTTTAGGAAGTATCGAGCTGACCCGACACTTAGTCATATGGTTGTAGAGATGGAAACAAAGTACTTAACGTACTGGTCTACTGTTCCATCTCTTTATTGTCGTGCTTCGTGCATGGACCCTAGGGTTAAGGTGGAAGGGGTAGATAACACATTGACTTATATTTCCTCGTGCATGAACCTGTAAGACCCACCTGAAGGGTTCATTCACGAGAAGTTAACTGATTTGTTCACATACTATGATACTAGGTATAGTGGTAGTAGTAGTGAGACTGTGATTACGGACACGGATACCTTCTTCGAAGATGATGATTTTTCTATTTAGTTAGCGAGGAGGAAACGACGAGGAGGACCATCACATAGGAGCGAGCTTTCTTGGTACTTAGATACCGATTACTTCTTAATCCTATTACATTCTGATACTAAGAATCTTGATATATTACAGTGGTGGAAATCATATGAGTCCACATTTCTCTTGCTATCATCATCTAGGATCGTGCTGGAGCTGGGACATCGACTACATCTGCCGCGAAAGCGGAGGAGTTGATTGCTAATGATGATGATTCATATGATAGTGATTTTGATATTGTGGTTGATGATGCTCATGATATGCCGATTGATAATTTCCGTGTTTGTCGGTTTCCCATGCTCGTTGCCAGATGCTAGCTACTAATGTCATGCCACGCCATCACACCACATGTCATTTGTCATTGCCACTTGATTTTGATTTTTGATGTATCACGGTCACGGACACAGTTGATGATTTATGTGATTTATTCTTGATTCTGCTTTTTGATTTCGATGTTTTTTTTTGTATTGATTGTACATTTTTTTATTTACGTTACGTTGTATTAGCTTTGGTTCGGTATCTATTGGCTCATTGGATATGATTTGCTTTTTTTTTGACTTTGTAATTTTTTTTAACGAAATTTTTTGTTTAATTTATTTTTGTGTTTAAATTTTTCATTTAAAAATTAAATCTCTATGATTTAATTCTAATAAATTATAATCTAAATTTATTAAAAATTAATAAAATAAATTTAAACTTTATTATTATTTTCAAGTTACATTTAATGATTTACATATTTTTTATAATTTTCAATTTACTAATTTAAACTTTGTAATTTATTAAATTTTTAATAAAAAAATTTAAACTTTGTAATTTATTAAATTATTAATAAAAAAAATTTATAATTTATAATTTATTACATTTTTAACAATTTTCAAGTTACAAATTTAAAATTTTAAATATATAATATAATATATATTTTATATATAGTTTAATCTTTAATATACAAAGTCAAGACTTTAAATTCAAAAAAAAATTATTTTTTTTAAACAAGGCTCGTACTTGCTTGACCCGGCACGGTACTATTCCCGCCAGGTTGGTGGGCCATGGAGGGCTTGGCTGGAATAAACCATGCCAAGCCGGGCACGGCACGTCACCGTAACCGTGTCGTGCCTGGCCCGGCACAAAAGCACAGGCGTGCTCAAAAAAAAAAGGGTCGGGTCAGCCCGGCACGTCCCATTTGACACCTCTAGTTTTATTATTATTATATTTTAAAGACATATTTTTATTGCCTCTATATTTTTTGATATTTATATAACTTGATTTAGGTATGAGAGGTAAATGACCTAGGTTATCAATATGTGGGCAATGATAGAGGAAGTCAACTGATAGTTCATAGAGGAGAAAATCTATATGTATTTAGTAATGACAATACTATACATATTTCTCTACATTCTCCTACATGTATAGATGATATGTTGGTATCACCTTATCATGATACACATGGATTGACTGGCATTGATATTCCATCTTTATCTCATTTTGCACCGGAAGATATTGTTAGCTTTATCCTACCTATCTTAGGAGGCTCATGCATTGGTACTACATCATCCACACTAACTAGATATTCATAATCCATAGATTTCATGTCAAGTAATGAAAAAATTTTCATTTAGCCCACAATTGAAAATAAATAGTTTGTATTTTTCTTAAATTTACTACATGCATGCATTATCATTTTTCATTTTTTTCATTTTAAAAAAATTTAATTAACAACTATGAATGAAATTATAAGAAAAATGATTATGGTTAAAATATGGTAATTTCAATTAATAATAAAGTATGGTTTTGCTACATATCGAATATTATCATTAGAATTAAACTAATATTTGTGTTATGAAGTTTTGGATAATAAATATAAATAAATTAAATATTAACTTAGTAGCACAAATGGGTATATTTTGATTATATGTATATATATGTGCTGATGTTAAACCACCCACAGGTTTATTCCTTCTACTTGTCGTATAATCAAAAAATATTTAAGGAGAAACTAGTTATGAAGAGTATAAAGTAAAGCAAAGTGCCCACAAATATGAAATAATTTTATTAGGAAGAACTCGAGGTACAATTTTCATGCATTTACTTATTTTTCAATTTGGTTTAATATGAAATACTCTTAAAATAAATACATTATAATGTATTATTATTTTATTTTATTTTTGTAGAAAAACTACCAATAGAATAACAATTTAGTGGTTTTAGTGAAGGATATATGAAAGCATGTGGCAAGTGTGAGATACAATGACAAGCTTGACAAATATAAAAAATAAAATGGTAAAGTTGTAAAGCCTAATATTGTCCCCCTTAATGTTTGGATTAAGTTGTGAAAATACTAGAATAGTGAGTAGTCTAAGGTCTTGTCCCAGATGGACTCACGCAATTATCGATTAGAGAAAGTAGGTGAAGTATGGGACCTTTGAAACATTTGGAGGTTCAAATGCAACCTACCAATATTCAATAGATTTGGTATAATTATCTTTTATAATTTAATATTATTTAAATTTTTTGAATATAAACATTAATATATGCACCAATGTATTATATACCTCTATAGTAACTTTAATTTTTTTAGGAGGCTGAGTTCAGATATCCACCAATATCATTTGAGGTATTTAAGTTAATGCATGAGAAGAATGATGAATCATTTGTAGACAAGCAATCAAATGATATTAATGTGAGTTTCTCAATTTGTACTTGTAGCATCATATGTAAATTATAATTAATAAAAAAAAATAATGTAAAAAAATTATTTTATGGCATTCACTATAATTAATATGCAAACTCAAGTATTTTTTAGAATAACTCATGAGTTATTATATATGGACTCATTAAATGTAATGAATACATTCATTTTTATGTTATTTTTTAGTAGGATGATGATAGGTTTCATGTGCTAGTATATATTTTATCTAAATATAGTAATGATGAGTTATATTGTATTTTAATAATTGAATGAAGCTATAGAGAATATGGTTGTCATTACTTCACAATTGACAGATCCTTCTCTAGAGGTGCTAGAGATTGATGTTGAACATATTTGCCTTCAGGCCGTCGAAGTGGAATTGAAAAAATGGTGAGTATATGGTCTTGGTACCCATGCATCTACATTTTATCTAGGTTCTGTTTGGAGTTCTTCATCAACTTCTTTCAATTACACTGATATGTTTTGAGAGTTTGTATTAGGAGATGCAAAGAATTCATGATATATTGAAAAGGAAAAATGAGAAGATACAATAAAAGAATGAAGTGATATAACAAAAAAAAAAGAGTTGTAAAATAAAATTGAAGAAATGAAAAAAGAGAGACAAAAAGGATGAAAAGAAGAGAGAAAATGCAACAAAAGATTTTGAAGATGGAGCAAGTTGGCAGGGGCTTCCTCTATTCTTCTTCATTTTACAGAGGACCCATCCATATCTCTGGAGGATAATACTCATCTCGACAAGGATTCGTAGTTGTTTGTGATGTTGTGGTATTAATTTTTTGCAACAAAATTTTTTGTTGTTAACTTTTGATTTTTGTGTTATTTTTTTTAATAAAGTTGTGAGTGTGTATTGTAATTGATATACTTTTATTTTTTGTTATCTGACATGTTACAATGTAGTGGATATTATATGAATGTCACTTAATAAATAACACGTGCATGTACTTATTTGATTATTGGTTATATAGATTCTATATGTATTTCTATATTATATATAGAATATAGAAACTACACAAATGGAACAAGTTCATGTTGCAGACAATAGAAATAGAAAATGGCATTTCAAAATCTATTTCTAATTTAGAATTGGATCATGCATTTCTATTTTATTCTATTGTTAATTTAGCAATAGAATTGATTCTCATTTCCTTTGCTAAAATTAGTGACTGAAAATATTCATCGCATATTTTAGAAATGCCTAGCATTATCTATTTCTAAAATTTAGAAAGAAACACTTTAGAAATATTCATTTCTAATTACGTCACTATTTTAATATTGTGATGGAATGAGAAATGGAATTGGGCGATTTTGATTCTATCTTTTCTTATAATGATTGTATATATTCAATAAATGTATACATAACAAATATACATAATACATTTATACATGGTATATTTTACCATGTATATTTACACATAATAATAATTTGTATAAATACATAATACACATATATGGTGTATATATATACTGTGTGTGTGTGTAGATAGTACATACATACATACACATATATATATATATATAGTATAGACAACATATATATATATATATATATAGTATAGACAACATATATATATACATAGTGTATGCACTATATATAATATATAAAAATATTTTAGAAAATGTATATATACTATCTATTATAATAGATAGTATATATACACATATATGTATATAGACATATATATATACATAGTATATATATTATGTGTGTATATATTGTGTAAATATACTAATTATATATTGTGTGTATGTGTGTGTATTATATATATATATTGTGTGTGTGTGTGTGTGTGTGTGTGTATTATATATATATTGTGTGTGTGTGTGTGTGTGTATTCTTTTGTGTATACAATCTCTATGTATATATACATAATATATATAATATATTTATACCAACAACGTGGTAGTTCATTTAACGAAATAGAAACACCTTTTTTGAGGTTGCAAATTCAATCATAAACCACCAAAATCCATTAGGATTGAAAATTATGCCTCCAAGGATACAAGTGGTTGACTTCAATGCCCAATTGGGTCCAAGGGTCACACCTAGTTTATATGTGTGTGTGTGTGTGTGTAGTATAATGTATAAATACAATATATATAAAGTATAATGAACATAATTGCATTTACATACATATATATGCATAATATATACAATGTATATATGCATCATATATATGTACTATTAATATACATAGTATACATGTAAATGTAATGTGTATATGTGTGTGTGTCCATATATTTTTTATGTGTGTGTGTGTGTGTGTTTACACACACATACACACATGCTATGCATGTATACTTATATGTAGCATAGTATATATGTATTATATTATGATTATACACAATATATGTTTATATATATGTTCATATACTGGATAAAATTTATGTATCAATGTACTATTAGAAACAAAATACATATCCGTTTCTACATTTAGTGAAAGAAATTAATTCCGTCGCAAAAAGAAAAATGTCATACTTATCCATTGCTATATCATTAAAAAAAATTTAATGATAGAAATTAATTTTCGTTGCTATAATAGAAATGTGAACAATTTTCGTCACTAAATTATAATGATTAATTTATCGAAGAACACTTCAAATGTTTGAACATACTTAGGGTTTTAAAGATTTTTCATTTTAATCTAATTTTGTCTGAATTATTTGTGGATTGTCTTTCCTCTATATATTGATCGACACACATTTCATCTATAATTCAGGTATGAAATTATGATTTTCATTTTATCTCATATGTATTGAATTCAAGAATAGCTATTTTTTGTGCATTTTGATATTATGTTTAATTTGTTTTCATTTTTAATATTCTTATTGAATTCTCTCTTTTTTTTTGTTGAATGATTATAATTCTAATTGATAAATTATACATTTTACATTTTTTTCTCATACTTAGATTTGTTAAATTTTTGTGTTGCCTAATTGAGGTATGAATATTTTGTAAATTTTGTTATTGACCTATAGTTATGATCATTATAATTAATTTGCATTTTTATACCTTACTAGGATTATATGATATGTAATAAATTTTTTAAAAAAAGAACTCGTACTAATGGCGCAACCTTAACATGAACAATTTATAATTTTTGTAATAAATACTAAAAGTTTATTTGTAATATTAATAAAAATCATAAAAAATTATGAGAGTATTCAATTGGAAGGATGAAATGTAATGAATAATTATAAAACTAAAAGTTCATTTCAAAATTTATATAGTTATTTTATCTGCATTTCACTAAAGGCATAATAAAATAAATAACATATCTCTTTATTTAATATTTAAAAATTATCATATTACATGTCACATCTGGTATATGATTATTTATAATTGTTTAATATAGATTAGAAGACTTTTCCATTAATTTATTAATGTTCTCCATCGATAGTTGATTTATTTTTTGTATTTTAATGCTTTGATAATTAGAATTTATTTATTATTTCTATTATATATAATGTGTTTGTCTAATTATTTAGTACTAATTATTAATTTAGAAATCAAGATTTATGACATTGCAAATTTTTCTTTTTTCCTTTATTAATGAAATTTCATCCAATATAGATAAATATCAAATATTTAGTTTTATAAATGACAAAATTATAACTTATGTCTTTTAATAAATATCTAAGATATTGAAGCAACTTATTTTATCTCATGTTAATCTAAAATTATCTAATAATGATTTTACTACAACTTATTTGTTAGATTTATGTAATCTCGTAAAAATATTACATCTTTACTACAAATAAATTTCTATCTATATTATTATAATTCAAAGAATATTTGTGTTGTATTACACAAATGGAAAATATTATATGACATTAGAGGTGTTAAATGGGTCAGACGGCTTGGGCACTTCCTAGGGCCAGGCCAAGTTCAATAATGCATGGCTTGGCACAATATGGTATGAAATTGTTCCTCAGGCAGACCCAGCATGAATTGTGACTCAAGTTCAGGCTAGGCATGCATCATGTGTCTAGCTTGACAGCATAGTAAATAGGCCCAGATGACCACCTAATGGGATCCCCACTAGATGGTTATTCGGGCTATTTTACTTTTTTTTTAATTCGACGACATCGTGACAGAGTGGTCCATTTTTTTAAAAAAATGCAGCTACTATTGAACCATCGGCATGACCGTGCCTTCCATGTCTTGCCTAGCACGACATGGAATTTTAACAATATTGTGCACAACACGACATAGTGGCCCAACTGGGCAAAAAAAAAGGGTCATGCCAACACGGCTTAGCCTGTTTGACACCTCTATACAACATAGTCATCAATGGATGAATGTAAGATTGAAAGCTTGGTTTTTGACTAATGAGTATGTAGAGGGGATAAAAAAGTTTATTGAATTTGCTAAAATATAAGTTAAAATTTATGGTTGAAACATAAATAAGATACTCATGTAATGCCAGTAAATGTCAATGTTTCTAAAATTTAGACACAGTATGATATCATCTTGTAAAAAAATGGATTTATTAGAGATTTAAAGGTAAAATATCATTTTTCATGAAGAAGAGATTTAGCCAGGTAATTCATTTGGCTACTCAAAGTTATTTGCGATGGTCAAACTTTTGAATTTAAAAGTAAAACATCATTTAGAAAGGTGTTATGATGAAATATGCTAGTTGTTATTTGGATTGTTACCAAAGAATAATATCATGACATATAATTTTTATAGCACAAAAAAGTTAATGTGAGGTTTGTGTTTACTGATAAAATAAATATATTATTGTATTAATGATTACATGATATATTAGGGCATAGATAGTGAAGTAATTGTATGTAATTTCTATAACTATCTTTGGTACAAAAAAAGTATAGCATATAAAAGGTAGAAAATAAATATTCTTCACAAAAAGATGTAGTATTCCCAATTGACTCGTTTTTAAAGATTATTTGCATCTACCATTGCTAATGACATGAATTGACACAAAGAGCATAATATTGAAGATGACATAATGCGATATCACTCAGATTCTCCTTCTTGGAAACATTTTGATGATTATCATCCATCTTTTGCAGATGAAAGTCAAAATATTATATTAGGGTTGTACACAGAAGGATTTTAGTCATTTTGAAAAATAGGAAAATAATACTCTTCATGGCCTGTTATTGTTACACCTTATAATTTATCACCATAAATATGTATGAAAGATGAGTGCATATTTTTATGTGTTATTGTACCTAGCCTGAGAAATCCAAAAGACAAATTAGATGTCTTCTTGTAGCCTTTTATAGCACAACTCAAATTTGTGGGAGGATGATGTCGAAACATATGATATATCTAGAAAGTAAAACTTCAAAATGCAATCATAACTTATGTGGACTATAAGTGACTTTCCTACATATTTAATGTTGTGATGATGAAGTACTATAAAGAAATTAGTTTGTTCTTGTTACATGGAGGACTCAGACATATTTTATCTAAGCAAAGGAGGAAAGATTTCTTGGTTTGATAATCACAATAAGTTCTTACACTTGGAACATCCATTTAAAATGAATATTAATGTATTTAGGAAATGCAATAAAGTCATAAAAGGTGCACCACCTTTGAGGTCAAGTGATGAAATATTAAATATAATTGAAAGATATGGGTTCAAAAATATTATGGATATTGATGCAAATTATATTAATATGAAAATTTCAAAGAATTATCACTTTGGTTGGAAGAAAATAAGTATCTTTTGAGAATTACCTTATTAGAAGACCAATCAATTTAAGCACAACTAGATGTGATACACATCGAGAAGAATTTTTTTGGTAATATTTTTAATACTATCATGAATTTGGAATGAAAAATAAAAGATAATATCAAATAAAGAGAGAATCTGAAAGAGCTATGTTCACGTCAAAAGTTACATTGAGATGAATCAATGAATACATTTTCTAATGCTTGTTATAGCCTTGAAAAGGATGCAAAGGAAACATTGTGCAAATGGCTGATGGAGCTCGGGTTCTCTAATGGATATACATTTCACATGAGAAGATGTGTTAATATGAAGAAGCATATGTTATTTGGGATGAAAAATCATGATTATCATGTGTTCATGTGGAGACTATTACTCATAGCATTCCATAAATTACTTCCGCAATATGTTTGGGAAGCATTGACTGATGGTGTCAAACAGCACGACACGGCATGGTTCAGTCGTGCATAGCCCGGCATGGCACGCTATAGTGTCGTGCCCAGGCCTGTGCTGGGCACACCTACTACATGAGTCATGCCATGTCAGGCTGAAGTTTTCAGCCTACGTGTCGTGCCAGGCACGACATGGCACATCGACATAGCACGCCTGACCAAACACCGAGCATGGTCATAACGAGCTGATGCCCAATAGGTGAGGCTCGCCAAGCCTCAAAAGGGCGAACTGCGCCACCGAAACCCTAATTTTTTTTAAAATTATGGTGTTGGCCCGACTCGAACCAGGTGGATTTCGTGATGCAATCTTATGTCATGCCTGACCTCCACAGAACCATGTCATGCCAGGCATGGCACGGTATAGTAACCATGACGTGCTTGGCCCGACATGGTAGCCCAATTGGGCGGCCTAAAACTATACCGGGCCGGCCCAACATGACCCGTTTGACACCTTTATGACTAATATAAGTATTTTTTTAAGAATTTCACTTGTAATGTCATAAGTAAGAAAGAAATAGAGCAATTACAAAATTAAATCCCCATTATTTTATGTAGACTTGAGTGTACTTTTCCTTCTAGCTTCTTTGACTCCATGGAATATCTTCCATTCCATTTGCCTTATGAATCCATGATAGTAGACCCTGTGCAATACAGATTGATATATTCATTTGAGGGGTTATATATTTTTCATTTGTTAATCTAAAAATTTAAATCTATCTGATGAATATTTTTTTTCTAATATATATCTTTTTCAGATATCTTAGAAAATTGAAAAACAATGTTATAAATAAAACCAAAGTCAAATGATAGGTATGCAATGGCTACTTGGTTGAAGAGGTTTCGATATTTTCTTTGTTCTACTTTCAGTCATATTTATATAATCAGCATAACAAATTATCACCAAATAATATATATGGCATGAGGGATGGATCAGAAAAAAATAATATGCTTCTATTTTTATATATAAGGGTCGATCATATGGTAAGGTTTTTACAAATTTGGTTTTAAAATGTTGTCAGTATATAACTTATCATTCTTGGTTCTAAATAATTACGTGAAACTTTATATATGTGAATTTATCCTTTATCATTTTGTATTTATAATTTCCTTCATCTAAAATATATAATAGACAAATGAATGATCTTAAAAAATGATCATGATGAAGTTTACAGATGTATCCCATATATTATGTAAACTGATACAAATTTCACATTTTGAAACATGGTTCAAATAAAATTTCAATAAACAGTGATATTTGCATTGAGGGGTCTAACTATATTGTATATACAATTTGATTTTCATGGTTGACTAATTGAAATTCTACATATGGAGTATCCTACTTTACCAATTAAGATGGCAATTCTATTTAAGTGTGAATTATTTGATCATATTCCAAATATGGGTACTAAAATTCATCATCAATACAACCTTATTGGTGTGCACCATAAAAAATATTATCGTAAGCATGAACCATTTATTTTTATAGTACAAGCCGAACAAGTGTGTTAAACCACTTATCTAATCACAAGAAGAAATATGTATCATTGGTGGGCAATATGTAAAATAAAACCTAGATTAGCTTTTGAAGTTGTTAAAAAAATTATTAATGTCACTCAATCACATGTATCCATATTTCAAGAGAATAACTTGAAACTTTATTCAATCATTCATGTGGTAGATGATGGGCTTCAAAGATTACTGGTGATGATAAAAACTATATTGACATTGATGATCAACTTGTTGAAAAAGATAATGAGGAGGAATTAATTACAAATTCAAATGATGATGAATATGTAGATAGAGATGATTTGTTAAAAATTTATAATGATGACTAGAAATTCATTGACTACCTTGTTATTTTATCATTCTTATTTTGTAATCATTATAATATGGATGTTAAATAAAAATTTTTTATTTGCTTTTTATAATGTCAATGTGTTTATCATTATGTTTTGTTATATTGATATTTTCATAACATATTTTTATTGCCTCTATATTTGTTGATGTTTATATAACTTGATTTAGGTATGAGAGGTAATCATTCAACTGGCAGTGGATCTCAATATATGATGAGGGCTAGAGGAATTCAACTAATAGTTCATGGATGAAGAAATATATATGTATTCAATGATGACAACACTATAAATGTTTTTCCACATTCTCTTACATGTGCGAAGGAAACTTTGGTATCACCTCATCATGACATATATGGATTTACAGTCAAAAATATTCAATCTTCATTTTATTTTGTACTGAAAGATATTGATAGTTTCATCCCGCCTATCTTAGAAGGCTCTTGCATTGATATTGTAGCAACGACACTGGTAGGGTCTTCACAATCCATAATTTGTATGCCAAGTGATGAAAAAATCTTCATTCGGCTCACAATTGACAATAAACAGTACATAGTTTTCTTAATTTTTCTCCATGCATTCATTATCATTTTTCAATTTTTTTTTATTTTAATTGAATATAAAATAAAATGTGAATGAAATTATAAGTATATTATAATATTAGAAATTTGGTAATTTAAAATAATACCAAAGTATGATATTGCTACATATCAAATATTATCATTTAAAATTAAAATAGTATTTTTGTTACAAAGTTTTGGATAATAAATATTAATGAATTAAATATTAACTAAGTAGTAGAAAAATTGGTGTATTTTATTTATTAGTATAAATATATGCTAATGTTAAATTATGTATAGGTTTATTACTTTTGCTTTTCATATAATCAGAAAGATATTTTAAAGAGAACCTATTGTAGAGAGCATAAAGTAATGTAAAGTGCCCCCAAGTATGAAAGAATTTTATAAGAAAGAATTTGGGATGGAATTTTCAAGCATTTCCTTATTTTTTCAATTTGGTCTAATATCATTTACTCTTAAAATAAATGCATTATAATATTGGTGGTCTTCGTGAAGGATACATGCAAACATGTGGCAGGTGTGAGACATAATGACAAACTTGAAAATTAGAGAAAAAAATATAGTAAACATATAAAATCTAATAGTATCCTCCTTAGAGTTTGGATAAAGTGGTGGGAATACTGGAATAGCGAGGAGTTCAAGGTCTTGTCCTAGTTGGACTCACACAATCATCGATCAGATAAAATAGGTGAAGGATCAGAGACCTTATAAACATATTAGATGTTCAAAGATGATCTACCAACATTTAGTAGATTTGATATAATTGTCTTTTATTTTTTGTTATTATTAAAATTTTATGAATGCAAAGGATAATATTTGTATGATAAAGAATGATGTACCTTAATAGTAACTAATCTTTATATTCAAGAGGCTGTGTTGGATATCCACCAACACCTTTTGAGATATTTAAGCAAAACCACAAGAAGAATGATGGATCATTTGTGGATAAGCACTCAAATAATATTATTGCGAGTTTTTCATTTTGTACTTGTAGTTTCATATGAAAATTACAATTAATAAAAGAAAAAAATATAAAAAAATTGATTTTTTGGTATTAAATGTAAATAATATGCAAACTCAATTATATTTTTTAACTATAACTGATGATTTATTATTTATGGACTTATCGGAAGTTAAATATCTTTGGTTCACATAGTTAGCTACCCAATTTTAAAGGTGTTCCTAGTAGAGATGGACATGACTGTTGGAGAAGAAATAGAGAGTAGCCCCTTGATATGCATATGATACAATTGTATTTCCTACTAAATAATTTTGTGGGGTTTGGTCGTCAGATTATGAGTGAAAAAAAAATTTTCTCCAAAATAAAATATTATCCTAGGACAATTTAGTACTTCTTTAATTGAGTTTAGACAAAGCCCTATGTGAGAGGTATCTCATATTGTTTACCCATGAGACATAGGGTACAAATCGAGATAGAGACAAAGACATGAGATATTATATACAATATACTCATATTAGGAAGAATAGCTATATCATGAATGATTATTGAGAGTTATTTTTAGAATAAAGATCGAGAGTACTCTAAATTTTTGAAGGAGATATACTGTCTATTAGATCTATTCCAGAGTTCTCATAAAGTATCCTCACAATGACCATTATCAGAGAGAAATATACAAAATTCCTCATAATAAAATAACAACATATACTTCACATCCTATCTATGATACTCGCCACTCATTTTTTCACCCCTGGCTTTTGGGTAATCAATCAAGGTCCAAACATTTAGATCAAAGGTAACCATTCGCTATTTACTATATTGTCTACTTGTTTTAATAATATTATTATAACTAATAAAATATTAGAACTCTTAGTAATGACATAGTTGATCTTGTAATTTTAGTTTTATCTTAAGTCCTGTTTATTACTAAATATCCGAATAATTTATTTTTTATGAGTTGTCTCACTAAAAACTCATATTATTTTAAATGATCAAAAGATTTAAGAATGATTTTCAATTATTTTAATTATGGAAAATTTGTATGTGTCCTTCCATATTATTAGAAAATTTATTAGGTACTTGAATATTATTAATTCCTTACTTTTTCATTCTCTACTTGATTATCATCTTTAGTCAAACTAAGAATTTTTTATTCAAGTTGCTTATATTTATATATTAGATTATGAACCTTGTCATATATAAAACATACTAGAGTTACATATCATGTCACCAAAATAATGTGAATAAAGACTTAATTAATTTAATTGATTCAGATACTTGGGAATCTAATAGAGTTGACATCAATGTTAATTTGAAATATTTTATTATTTTCATTATGTATTATACTCATTTGACATTATTTTTTCTTTTTAAAAATAAACTAGATTTTGATTATTTTTTAAAATATTTCATTAAATGAATAAAACCCAATTTCATAAAAATATCAAAATTCAAGAAGTGATAATAATTTTAATATATAGAAATTTGTATTTTGATATATCAAACACAAAATAATTAAAAAAAAAATCTTCATTTTTCAAAATTAAAAAAAAAAATACACCAAACTTGAAAATCATTAAATTTTGATGCACTGGAATACAAAAAAACCAAAGTTTGTCCCAGAAAACTAAAAAAAAAAATCAAAATTCAATTTTCAAATTCAGAAAAATACTGTTTCAATTTCAGAAATTGGTTTTCAAAATAAAACTACTTTTCCCAAGGAAAAGGAACTTTCAAAGTAATTATCTGTAATGTAATAGAAGTTTCTGCGTTTCGAACCAAAGACCATATATTGAAAAGCTCACAACCATCAGACCACAATTTGTCTTTGAATGCAATATGTGTATATTTATATATATGTGTGTGTGTGTGTGTGTGTGTGTGTGTGAGTGTTGTATAGATAATAGATATCATATAATTATGTGTGTGTGTGTGTGTGTGTGTAGATAATAGATATATATAAACATTTATATGTTATAAAATTATATATAAATATATATAAATATATATAAATATATATAAATATATATATATATGCGTATATAGAGATATATAAATTATATATACTATTCCAAATTTATATATATGCATACATATATGTGTACATATAAATGTTTATATGTGTAAATATAGAGAGATGATGTAGATATATTTATGTGTATATATATATAAAGATATATAAATATTTGTGTATGTATATATATATATATATTAATTTATTTTTATTTATATCTACATATATTTATATATAATGATATATATATGTTTATATTTATTTATATCAATATATATATATATATATTCATTTATAAATATATTTACATTTATAAATACATACACATATATAATATATACACATTCATGCATATATATACACACACATACATACACATATTTCCTTTCACAGACGAATTGATGCTTGTGATCAGTTGGTTGCTGGTGTTTCAACATGGTGAAGGTTCTAGGTTTGAACCTCAGTTTTTCCTCTTACAAATTATCATTTGCTTTGAAAATCATTTTTTCATCCATACATAAAATTTATATCTCATCATTATCTATAGTAATTCACACTATACAAGTGAGAATGAAAAAAAAAATAGACAATAATTACATACGCCATGACTTACGCTCCTAAAATTACTCTCGATAGTTAATAGAAAGAGTACAAACTAAAAAATATATATAGCAAATGAAGGATGGCGGATGGGATGAGTTTGCAGGTGATCTAGAGAAAATGCATCACTATTCCCCGAAGATCTTAATTGTATATAAGGATAGAGTTTGTGCAAACTCTAGCATGATATGACCAATCTAACTTTCATCTCTATGTCATTGCCCTAGAAGTAACAAGCAATAACCAACAAGCATGTTGGCAATGTCGAATCCTCCCACATAGAATTCTCCTACCAATCCCTTCATCTACCATAAACTCACCATGGGGCTCAATCTCACTTAAGGAATAGTTCAACACTATGATGCATATTTGATCTAAAAGATCAAGTCAATTCAGTCAAAATACGACTCCTTAGAGATCAAATGATTGCGTCTAAGTGGGTATAAAAAGTATGGAGAATTGTGTTTTGTTGCACCAAAAATAAAATATTTGTGTTTTGGTACACCAAATTTTTCATAATTAAAAAAATTACTTCATATTCTAAAATAATAAACTTGATTTTGTATTCTGAAATTTGGAAAAAAAAATATAATTTAATTATTTAGTTAATCAACAATAAAGCCATGAGAAATTAATACTGTCTCGTAGGGGCAACGTGGGATTCAAACCCATGTGCTCTATTAGCCAAAATCGAGCAAGCCACTCGGTCAAACACATATTATCGAGTATAAGAAGCAAAATTTAAATAGTTATATATAAATAAAAAATATATAGAAACATATTTTATAAATATACATAAATATATATAGATATAAAAAAATATATAAATCGACAAACATATGTGTGTGTGTGGGCGTGCGTGCGTGCGTGTGTGTATTTATATAAGGATGTGTGTGTGTGTGTGTGTGTGTGTTGATTTATATATATGTTTATATTAATAAATATTTATATATGTATTTACATATATTTTTTATAGGGGGAATTGCATTTCAAGGTACTCCCAAAATATTTAAAAAATTGAGACCCGTCTTTTAATATTTCAAAAAAAAGGCACCAGACTATAAATAATTTAAAATTCAGGGCACTCGAATACATAAATCCTAAACTACCCTCTCCCCTTTCCCTCGCTCTTGCCTTTCGACCTCTCCTTTGCCACTCGCACATCTCCCCCTGCCCATCTCCCCTCTCCACAATCTCCATCTCGAACTCTACAAGCTCCATCATTGTGCTCGAGGAGCTTCAGTGAGCTTCATTATGGAGCTTGTGGTGCTCGAGGAGCTCCAGCTAGCTCCACGATGGAGCTCGTGGAGTGGGATGAGGAGAGAGGAGCTAGAGGAGAAGGGCAAGGGACGAGGGCGAGGGCGAGGGCGAGGACAAGGGGGAGGGACAAGGGGGGAGAGAAAGGGTAGAAAGTAGTTTAAGATTTATGTATTCGAATGTCCTGAATTTTAATTTATCTATAGTTTGATGTCTTTTTTTTTGAAATATTACAATATGAGTTTCAACTTTTTATATTTTTTGGAAAGAGTACCCCGAAATACAATTCCCCCAATGATTGAGTAAATGAATTTTAGTATACCAAATTTTTATTATTTTAGAATATGGTTAATTTTTTTTATTATAATAAATTTAGTATACTAAAACTTAATTATTTTTGAATCTAGTATTTTTTTTTATTATGACAAGTTTGGTACCACAAAACACATATTATTTTTGAATCTGCTTAATCTCTCTTTGGTTATTCTCAACCAGTAAAAAAAAATCATGAATTGAGTATCTAAATTCTTTGAGTGAGAAAAAAAATTATGATAAAAAAAACTGATTTCTCTATTCTGAAAATCTCGAACTTATCAATTATATGACAATTTCACAGATATGAGAACCTAGAAAAAAATAAACAAATGCTACAGGATCTTAAACAATCCAAATAATAGCACATGGGGAAAAACCATCATGGCCTTCTGTTCCATCAACTGTCACAATAAAGGAAACATTTATGAATGAATCTATTTCCAAGCTAGACTAGACATCTGCCAGTGGATTCGATAACAAACAATTCATTTTTTCATGCCCAAAAAATTAATTAAAGACAATAAAAGTCCACTGTGAATAAGTAAGCTGATAGACATGTATTCTTGACCAGCCTACCACAATGTTAGAAAATTGCAAACAGCTGTTGCTATGAAAATAAATGCAAGTACAACATTGCGAACTTATAAGCATCCATTTTTATTAAGAACATTCATTCATCAATATTAACATATAATCTAAGTGTACAATGATGAAAAAATAAAATACAATCTAATATAATCTTTATGGAGTTGCATTTGTAGACGTATCATACAAGTTTGCCGATTTATGCTTAGTCTACAATTATCTTAGCTGATGCTTCTAGATGTTGTTGAGCCCTATCATGTTTTATTGCTTTTGTAGATGTGGGATTAAACTCACATTAGCATTAAAATGAACTGTATTCGCTGTCTGTCAGCGTATGAATATGGGCTTACTATCCTCTCCATTGTGGCTTTGGTTGCAGAATGAGATTTGTGTTCCATAATTACTAAGGGAGTCCCAACAACATACAATGTGTGAAGTCAAGTGGAGAGTAATAGAAGTGCCAGTCAAAGAGAAAAAGCTAAACCTATTGGAACAACAAGCAACTCGAAAGGAAACTTGAACAATAACCCAAATTTAGAAATTCAAATCGAAGAAACTTGAAATTCTCATTTTAGCAATTCAAACAGCCATCCACTGCTGGGAGGTTCAAAACCACCCCCCCCCCCCCCCCCCCCCCCCCCCCCCAACCTATCTAACGTTCATTTCTCATTATTAAAGTCAGGTTGAAGCTCTTCCCCAATGGAACATCCAAATCAATAATCTTCACCATCATAAGCTTCTTGTCATGTCTGTCTTCCATTGAGCTCGACAATACGGATGTACTGGCCATTGATCTCCCATCAACCTCAAGCTTAAAAACCTTTGAACTTCGCTTCAAACCCAAGACAGTGATATTTTCGATGAGCCACGCATTCAGCCAAGCAAATCTTCCTTCTTTAACTTCTGACCAGACCCTAACTGTTCCATTGCTTACAGCTGCTTGTAAATCTAGATATGTTGAATACCCATTTCTGAGGGCCATCCTGGGTTGTTCATCATCATCAAGGAAAAGACTTCCTTTAGCATCCCCATTACTCTCGCCAGCTGGAAATGCCACTACTAGGCTAAAATGTGTATTCCTTGCTTCTTTAGATGTAAGGCCACCCTTCTGCATTGGTAGGATAGTGTTTTGATACAAATGTACATTAATCTCATTGATAGATGCATTGAGCAATAAGTATTGGTCTTTTTCAGAAATTACGGCCTGCCTCATATGAAACATGTTGTACCATGTGCCACGAGGAAATAGTGCCCTTACCACAGTTTTTCCTTCCTCAAGTACTGGAGATACCAGGAGACTCTTCCCAATGAGAAATTGGGTGCTCAACCAATAGCAATCTGCACAATTTGGAAATGAGAAGAACAGTGGCCTTGCAATTGGGGCTCCATAAATGTGAGCTTCATAGTTCAGGGTGTACAGATATGGAAGAAGCTTATATCTCATACCCAATGCATTTCGAGCAGATCTGGCTACGGATTTCCATTGATAAAGTTCTTGCCTCGGAGAAAATTTGTTGGCATGGTCCCTAGAAAATGGGTAAAAAGCCCCTAGTTCAATCCAACGGTTGCAAAGCTCTTCTGTGGGTGCAGGATAGAATCCACATATATCAGAACCAACCATAGGGACACCAAATATGCCAAAATTTAACATAGTGGATATGGAATACCTTAAATCTTCCCAAGTCCCTTTGTTATCACCCGTCCAATGAGCAGCATATTTGCCTGATCCAACATAAGTTGAGCGGGATAAGACAAATGGTCGCTTGCCCTCAAGCTTTCGAAGAGCTTTGTGAGTAGCTATGGATTGAGAAAATCCATATAAACTGTGTGCATCATACTCCAAGATGCCATTGTAGTGAACTGCACTAGTGGCTATGGTTTTATATCCTATTGGCACATGCATACCTGAAGCATTGATCTTATAAGGAGGATCATCCCATTTTGTTTCAGTGATGTTCTTGCAATCCAAACAACATTCCCAAGAACTTCCAGAGACCCCAGGACAATCTTTCCCCTTAGGAATTTCACACAGGCCGGAACAAAAATTTGAAGCTTCATTCATGTCAATCCACAAACCATTAACAGGAACAAGCTCATGGAAGCGACGGATTTCATCACACCACCATTCAACTGTTGTTGGGTTGAGGAAATCAGGAAAGTAAACTGCTCCTGGCCAAACTTGGGCCACATAAGGCTTACCCTGATACTTTATGAAAACATTGCGAGCAATGCCTCGTCGATACACACCATAACCCTCATTAACACTGATTCCAGGATCGATAAGAACAATGTACTTTATGCCAATATTATGCATTTTTTTTATGAATTTAAGAAGCCTTGCATGGGGATAGCTGACTGGGTTTAGAGTAAAATCCTTGTGGCCATCCATGTGATCATCATCATTCCATATCACATCAAGGGGTATCCGATGCTTTCTATAATTTTTTACCACGTCTTCAACAACAGTTATGTTTTGATAGCCCCATCTGCATTGATGGAATCCTAAAACAACAACAAATAGCAACCAATTATGACAGGAATTGAAATGAAATTGTCCCACTAAACCCTCTACTAGACATGGTTTTCCATAGCACTTCTACTGCCACTACTACTTTTTGTCTACACTGTCCCTCATAATCAAATCTCTAGATTATGGATACAATGACTATTCCCCATGCTGTATGTAATGCCTTTGTTTTTCTATTTTTTTTCAAAGTCAATCTGTGCTGTCATTATGATCAAAGTTTTAAAAAAAACGTAAGACAATGCAATTTTTATGTTCGTGAGACAAAGCGTAAGCCTCGAAGGATAAATTTTTTGATCATCACAATATATAATTATTTAATATTTTAAAATATATAAAATAAAATAAAAAAATTAATAAATAATATGAAATATTTTAATAATTAATACAATTTATTAATTTGATAATTTTATCAAATTATCAAATTATAATACTATTTAAAATTTTAATAAATTTATAATTTAAATTTATTAAATTCTCTCCTTTTATTTTATTTTTAATTTAATACTATTTATTAATTAAATACTATTTATTAATTAATATTATTATTAAATTTTAATAAATTTGATAATTTATTAAATAAGTTTATTAATGTATCATTGCCCTTGCCCCTCTTCCTCGCCCTTTTCCCCTCGCCCTCGCCCTTTTCCCCTCGTCCTCGCCCTCCCCCTCTCCCCTGCTCTAGAAAAGCTCAATGGAGCTCCGTAGAGCTCCAGCAAGCTCCATCATGGAGCTTGAAGAGCTCCGTCGAGCTCAACAAGGCTCGCGTGGATCTCCGTCGAGCTCGACATTTTTTTTAATGACTCACCTTGAGGCATGCATCAAGGCATAAAAAAAATAATTTTTAAAAGATAAATCATGATAACAAATACAATTCATAGTTCACATTATTTTTTTATTCTTAATCATAACATTTCATTTAATTTGTCACCATTATGTTGCCTTATGATAAGACTCTATTGAGATTTGACATTTTTTAATATTGATATTTTCTTAAACAATTTATTGCAATTTTCTTTTTA
Organism: Sapria himalayana; assembly: GCA_029783825.1. Classification (NCBI taxonomy): domain Eukaryota; kingdom Viridiplantae; phylum Streptophyta; class Magnoliopsida; order Malpighiales; family Rafflesiaceae; genus Sapria; species Sapria himalayana. Next base: position 1,109,963 of record JAREIK010003411.1, on the reverse strand, counting down.
TTAATTATATTTTTAAATATTTTTGATTGGAGCACCCGACATGTGATTTGTCCCAATCACTTTTTGTTATATAAAAATAGTTAATACATGAATTTTAGTGTTACTTTCATTTATATTTTTATTATTTTTATTCAAACATGATATTAGAAGCATGTTAGAATAAAAAAAATCATAAAACCCATTAGTAGAGGCCAAGTATGCTCAGTGGTGACAACAAAAATGCACAAGGTGGTGGCAATAGAGACATGCACGATAGTGACAACATAAAAAGAAAATATACTATAGAAGATCATAATTTTTTTAGAGATAATCTTGTATCCTAAAAAAATAAGAAATATACGAGTCTCAAGATCATATACATGGATAGAGTTCAGGACAATAATAATAATAATTACATGCGTATTATTTGAATCAAGCATATTATTAATAAAATCATTTACTCACTCACTTTTTCTACTTGTCTCTTCCATAATAGTCAAGTAATGAGACATATAACTTTAAATTTAATATTTTATAAATAGACAAAACACCTTAAAATAAATTGCTACTTTTTCATTGAGAAAATTTAGGATGACACATTTATTACTTATATTCCCAAGGCAGACTAGCCAACAAAAAATATTATGAAAATCTTGAAAAAGTTTCAGCATACTTTTATTTCATGAAAACTTGATGTGATAGACATCTATGCACCAACTTAACAGAGGATGTTATAATTATTTGTTATTTTTTTTTCTTTTTATTATTTAGTAATGGAGCATCAAACATGTGAGCTGCTCATATAAATTTTTGTTTATATATATAGATTAGGATTTCTTTGTTAATGATAAAAGAGTGAAGTTGCATTACAGATCAATTTTTAATGATTTTTGAATTTTTTTTTTAATATTAAATAATGTACTTTTGATGTTAATAATATTATATCAAAAATAAACTTATATGTTGCCGGTTGTTTAACTTTGCATCCTCCAAAAAATAAAGATAAAAATGTTCAATAATAAAGGTGTACATAAGAGGTCATTATATAATAAACTAGTTGAATTGAGGTAGCCCATAATTTGAGTGCTTCAATCCATAATTCAAAAAAATAAATAAACAAAAAATAAAATAAAAAACAAAATTATAAATTACAACACTCCCTAAGCTAATGTGTAAATATCCAGAATATTTAACTTGAAGCAGATGAAAAAAAAATAGGGCCTCATCCAGACATTTATTAAGATATATGTTTGTTGATTTGTTATAAGAACATATGCTACACAATAATCATATTTTGAATATTCTCTTTGAAGAAGAGGCAATTCACTATAATGTATTTTGTTGGCTAGCGAAATACTAAATTAGGAATACATATCTCATTGTCCAAATGTCACAATAGAGAATAATATGAATATAAAATAAATATGTGATCTTCTTAAATAAGTATTTGATTCAAATATATCACAAATAATTTTTACCATCGTCTTGAACTCTACTTTTACATTAAATCTCAAAATAATTATCTATCTATTTTTTTTTCTAAAAAACATAATTATCTTAAATATAAGCATAAAAATATATAGTAAATCTCATCTCAATTCAAAATATTATCCAACTCAAATTTGAATATCCAACAACTTGTAAGTACCTATGATTACCAAATAAAATCCTAAGCTCAAAAAATTTCTTTTTATACTTTTTTATATTCAACTTGTAAGTACCTATGAAAAATAAAGAACTGCATATATGTGAATATGTAAATAAAGAATCTTAAAAATAAATAAATATATAAACTATATAGGTTATATTCAATCTTGTGATAGTCAAATAATTTATTTTTCATATGATTATCTAATAAATAATAAAATTAATTAGAAGAGTCTCATCAAACAAAAAATTAGAATCTAAATTAATCAAAGGATTTTTTGGGACAACCCCAAAAAATAACCTGTGTCAGAGTAACAATTGCATATCTCTTTTGTGACAACACAATTTCTCTCCTAGAATAGGCAACATCTATCTAAAGAAAATAGTTAAGTCTCACAAAATATTTCATTTAAATTTATGCCTAAAAATATTGCTTGAGTTGAGTAATTCTCAACTCATCATATTGCATAATAAAAATATTAATTACATACACAATCAAATCAACAAGATCAATATGTCATCTAAATTTCTCATACAAGATTAATATTAAAATCCATAGATTATGAAAATCTTATAAATCAAACTCTCAGTAATTCTTCAAGATTACTGTGAAAAGATATATTATTCATATTTATCTAATATATTCAGCATTAGTGAGATACTTCCAATCATATGAGAATCCATACAAAGATCATCTTGATCATTTGAAAGAATGCATCTAGATAATTTCCATTAAATGTCTAAGTTAACCCCCTTAGAAAGGCCGTTCTTCATAATAAATACTCACATGCAATCAACAACATATATTTTTGAATAACAAGGTACTAGTTCTCAAGTCTCATTGGAGTAAAAACTATTTACCTCCTTCAACATAAATTAACACTATTCTAGGAAAGATAGTACATCAAAAAAAATACGAATATCTAAATACCATAAAAATAAGATATTGAGTATTATTCATTTATTTTTTCTAAAAAATAATAAAAAGATCAAGATCAAAAGAATTGATTATAAAATCATATTGTTCCTATGGAGATTCTCTCTTGTTATACTTATGTTGCATATATCTCCTTCTCCTAATATAGACTCAAAGTTATGAATGGTCAAGTAATTTAATGTATAACTCATTCTGTGCTGGAATTAAAATAAACTCACTAACTATCAGATCACCTAAAATCATTAACTATAGAGACAACATAATCTAACACTATCCTCATTAAATAATACATCAAAAAAAATAAGAGCATCTTAGTACCAAAAAGATATGTAAAAAAAAATCAAAGAATAGATAAAACATAAGTATTATAAGACATGTAAAATAGCATTTTAAGTATAATTTATTTATTTTTTTCTAGAGAATAATCAGAATAAATCAAGATAAAAAAAAATTGGTTATAAAATCATATGGCTTATCGAAAAATTCTCTCTTGTTATGAATATGTTGCATATTTCCTTCTTATATTATAGACTCTAAGTCATGTGTAATTCAATATCTCAATTATTGATCATTCTGTGCCGAAATTAAAGTAAACTCACCAACTACCAAATCTCTTAAACTCATTAACTACAGACTCAACATAATCTAACACAATTTTAAATGAGATAATACAACAACAACAAAAAGATACAAGTAATTTAGTACCATAAACATAGGTAAAAAAAGATTAAAGAAGAGGAGAGACATAAGTATAATAATAGATGTGAAATAGGATAGACTCCAAGTCATAATTAGCGTATATCTCATTCTTGTTGTGAATATGTAACATGTTGGAAGGTGCTGCATCAAGAGAAATTTACATTACATGCTTTCATCAGGTAATACAAAAGAAATGAAACAAAATAAATGAAGTTGCATCAAGAGAAAAAAAAATTAGAGTAAAGAAAAATATTTGTATTACACACACTTATTTTTATTTCATGCTTTTATTCTTTATATAAATAATATGAAGACAATTATCATATCATTTTAACACTTCTTTATATGCATCTCTCAAATTCTGACTTTGTTCCTGAGGTACTCAAATTTTACTTTAGGTAGCACCTTAGTGAAAATATCTGCAACCTGCTCATTAGTATTACAGTGAATGAGACAAATTTCATCTTCATTTTCTACTTTTCTAAGCGTGTAATATTGTATTTTGATATGTTTTATCTTTCGATGTTATACTGGATTTTTTACAATAGCAATTGTAGATTTGTTATCACAAAAAATTATTAATTTTTTTTGAATTTCACCTTAATCAGAGAATTTTTCTAATCCATATCGCCTGATTTTTTGATTCACAAGTGACTATATATTCTACTTCTACGATTAATTGAGTCACTGTGTCCTACTTGTGTGATAGATATAAAATTATACCTTGTCATATGCAAATATATAACCGGATGTACTTTTCATGTCATATAGAGAACCAGCCCAATCACTATCAAAATAACCAACCAACTTTGAATTTTTTGTTAGTTTATACCAAATTCCAAAATCAATAGTAACCTTGACGTACCTGAATACTCTTTTAGCAGTAATGAGATGAATTTGAATTAATTTTTGTAATTACTTAAATAACAGGCTTGCAACATACATGATGTCAGGTCGCCAATCATGTTTTTGTACAACTTATTTGTACTTGGTGAATCAGATTCTTTTACTAGTTTTTCACAAGAAATCAAAGGAGCTTTCATTAGTTTGCAATCTTTCATGTTGAATTTTTTCAACAAATTTTTAGCATACTTTTTCTAGCAAATTATAAATACTTTCACTGTTTTGGCTAATTTTCATGCCCAGAAAATAGTTCATCAGGCCAAAATTTGTCATCTCAAATTTTTTCTCCATATTTTGTTTGAATACTGAGATCATTCTGTAATTATTTTCTGTAACAATAAGATCATCAACATATAAAGAAATAATTAAAATGTTCAATTTTTATACATTCACGTAAAGTGTATGCTCACTAGAACTTCTTCTAAAATTAAAATCAGTGAAATAGGAATCAATCTTTTTGTACTAAGCTCACGGAGTTTGTTTTAGGCCGTACAAAGCTTTTTTGAGCATTAAGATTTTTTCTTCTTTGCCTTTACCACAAAACCTGATAGTTACTCAATATAAATTTCTTCCTCGAGATAACCATTAAAAAAATTGATTTTATATCAAGCTAGTAAATTTTTCATCATTTCTGTGCAGCAAAAGTTATGATAGCTCTAACTGTATCTTGCCTTGAAACTGGCACAAAGATCTCATTATGATCAATGCCAAATTATTGTGAGTATCCTTTTTCAGCCAATCTTGCCTTGAACTTTTGAATTAAACCATTTGGATTTACTTTTATTTTGTAAATCCATTTAATTCCAACAAACTTTTTTGAAGTGGGTTTCAACCAACTCTCATGTCTAATTTTTCTCAATCATTATTACCTCCTCTTTCATTGCATTTCTCCATTTTTCATACTGAGTTACTTCATCTTAACTGCTAGGCTCTTAAACATCATAGTTGCATGACTCAAATATTTGTAGAGTATCTCTATACGCACTTAAAACACGCTGTGTGCATTGTGGTGAAGATTCAGATAATGAGTATTCATCTTTCCTTGGTGAATTTGTTGAGGATGATTCAAAATCATCAAATTCTAAATCATAACTATAAGTTTCTTATGATAGAAGATCATGAATAGGGGGGCGTAAACTCCTCAACTTGGTTAAAAATAAAAACCATCGCTAATTCATGATTTTTTAAATTTTCTTCCCAATTCCAAAAAATACTTTCATTAAAAGTTATATCTCTGCTCACCACAATTTTATAAATTTGCAGATTATAAATTCGATAGCCTTTGGATTGAAAGCTATATCCCATGAAAACTCATTTTTCTACTTTTACTTCTAGTTTGTGCCTTTTTTGTGCTGAAATATACAAATAGTAGATACAGTCAAATACCTTTAAGTGTCTGACTGATAGTTTGTATCCAGACCACACTTCAAAAGGAATCATATCAGTGATAACTTTTGTGGTATATCTGTTTTGAAGATATATTGTAGTAAAAACAGCTTCAGCACAAAACCTGTAAAATATTTTTTTCTCTCCAAACATGACTATTGTCATATTCATAATTGTTCTATTTTTTTCTTTCAAAAACACCATTATGTTATTGTGTATATGCAACGGTAAGTTGATGATGTATATCATCTTCACATAATTTATTAAATTCGGAGAAAGTGTACTCGGTGTTGTCGCTACGGAGAGTCTGAATTTGAAGATTACTTTGATTTTCTACCATCTTCTTGAACTTATGGAATGTCCCAACCACCTCAGATCTATTTTTGAAAAAAAAATCAAAGTCATTCGAGAATAATTATCAATATATATTTGCTATTATTCAATGATGGTGTTCTTATTGTACTACAACATTGGTGTGCACCAATTAAAATTTCTACGAAGCAAGTCAAGCCATGCTAATAGGATTTTTGGTGCATCTTCCCAAGTTGTCATCTTTCGCAGATACTCTTCATATTAGTAATGGTGGGTAGATCTTTCAACATGACTTTTTCAAAAAATAGTTTAATATTCTAAATACTACAATGTTCAATCTTTTGTGCTAAAATAAACTATCTACACTGACTTTTGATGCTAGTAAATTTTCAGTGACATAGTTCCAATGAATTGGAAATATCTTGTTCTTCATCTTGACATTTGCTGACTCCCTTTTTTGATGATTTAAAATTGTACAAACATTACCTTCAAATAATAACGAGTAACCATTCGTCATCATTTGAGGCACACTGAGCAAATTTTGATCTAAATCGAAAATGAAAAAAATAGTATCAATAAATCTCACACCCTTCAAAGTTTGGATTGCAACAATGTCTTTGCCTTTGGATTCAACCAATGCTTCATCACTCATTATCACTGGTACTTTGATGGTAGAATCGATATTAATAAAATAGTTTTTATTTTTTTTCATGTGGTTTGTGCAATTACTATCAATTAACCACACATTATTCTTTATTGTTGCAGCTTAGCAAATATAAAAAAAAATGAGCTTCATCTATGAGTTTCAGAAAAAATAACTTGTTGATTTTGCTTGAACCTGCATGTTTGATCAGTGTAACTAAATTTCGTATAGTTCGAGCATTGAGGTTTTCCTTTGCGCCAATAAACTTTTTCAAGATTGCTGACTTTTTACAAACACCACAAGAAGAAAAATTTTTTCCTTTCTCCTTTTTTAGGTTTGCTTGACTCGCCGTTATTGTTACCGTTGCACTGGTTCTGATTCTTTCTGCATTTGTTTTAAAATTTATTTTTATGTGCTGATTGAAAAACACCTTTGGTGGAGTACTCATTACGTCATAAAATTCTTTGATCATGAGCTTGTAGAGAACCAACAAGCTCAATGATAAAAAGTGTTGAAAGGTCTTTTGACTCTTCAATAATACTTACCACAGAATCAAAATTTTCAATGAGAGAAATCAATATTTTCTCTACAACCCTTTGATCTGTGATGGTGTCTCCGTAGGCCTTCTTTTAATTTTAACTTTAATTACTTTAGAAAAAAAATCTTTGATGTTTTCTCTTTCTTTCATTCGGAGATTTTCAGAATATCTTCTAAGAATTTGAAGTCGTATTGCATGAACTTTGATGGTACCTTGGAATTTATCTCTCAGTGCCTAACATGCTTGTTTTGCTGAAGTAGAATTCATGATTCTTGAAAGATGAAGTCGGTTATAGCAAATGAATTTTGGCAAGTACGTCTGCATCTTGCTTTTAAGCTTATCGCAAGTGATGAGCTTTCAAAAATTACGGTTGTAGTGGATAAAGTTTCCATAGTCAGCTCTTCCTTTTGAGCTGGATGTATGGATTTTGGAATATCATTTTTCACTACATTCCATAAATCAAAAGCTCATAGAATGATTTTTATGTTAAAGTAGAGAATGTCATTGTTATCTCCGTTGAAGATGAAAATGAGTTGATGTGATATTGAAATAGAGAATGTCATTGTGATGATCAGACAAATTGATTTGATACGGAAGTTGTGTTAAAGTAGTGCCGAAATTGTACTTAGACTAGTGTCGAAATAGTTCCATCGTTGATCAACTTGCTCTTCGATACCAGTTGTTGAAAGATATTGATTAGTGTATTAGAAACAAAAGATAGAAAACAAAAGAAATGAAATTATATCGAGGGAAAAAAGATAAGAAAGAAATTTTTGTATTGCACACACTTATTTTCATTATATGCTTTTATTCTTTATATAGATGATATAAATATAATTGTCATCATATCATCTAAAGTCAAAAAACATGGAACCACCTATGTCTACAAATGAGAAAAAGGAACAAATTTAAAGTCCAAGATATGAAAAAAATATGGATGTGTATAATTATAACATAACGTATATCTCATTATCCTAGTATAGACTCTTAGTCATGAGTAGTCAAGTATCTCAATTTCTAACTCATTCTATGTCGAAATAAAACTAAACTCACCAACTACCAAATCACCTAAACTTCAACATAATCTAACACTATCTTGAGTGAGATAATACATCATAAAAAAGATACGAGTATTTTAGTATCATAAAGATAGGATGTTAAGTATAATAATACATATAAAATAGGATATTAAGAATAATTTATTTATTTTATATAGAGGGTAATCATAAAATCAAAATCAAAATAATTAATTAAAAAATCATATGACTCCTCGAAAGATTCACTCATTGTGTCTATCTCTTTCTCCTAATATATACTCTAAGTCATGGTTGATTAAGTATCTCAATTTCCAACTCATTATGTGCTAGAATTAAATTAAACACACTAACTAGTAACTATCTGATTACCAAAACTCACTAACTACGTAAAATATAATTTGACACTATCCCGAGTGAGATAATAGATCAAAAAAAGATATGAGTACTTTAATCCTTAGTACTATAAATATAGGTAAAAAAAGATTTAAGAAGAAGCAAGACATAAATATAACAATATGAAATGAAATTTGAGTATAACTCATTTATTTCTTCTAAAAGTAATTAAAAAATCAAAATCAAAAGAATTGGTTGTACAAACATATGGCTCCTCAGGAGATTCTCTCTTATTATGAATATATTGCATATATCTCATTCTCCTAGTAGACTCTAAGTAATGCATAGTCAAGTATCTCAATTTCTAACTTATTCTATGTCAAAATTAAAATAAACTCACTAACTACTAGATCACCTAAACTCACTAACTACTAGATCACCTAAACTAGCTAACTACAAAATCAACATAATCTTAAATAAAGATATCAAACAAGCTGGGGAGATGGGCATGACCCATGGCATAGTTCAATTGTGCCTAGCCAACACCAAGGAAGCACGGATACGGCTCCCTATATGCGTGTCCGCGTGTCGGACACTCGAACACGATACGGACACGGCACTGATATGTGTCTGATACGCCATGTGGCGTATCGTTGATAAATCTGTATCTGATACGCCACGTGGCATATCGAACGGATGAGTCGGCTGTTGTATCCATGCCTACAACGCCCAACGACGTCGCCCATTATGACCAATGGCCGATTTTGTGAGGCGGCTCAAGTGTGCGCAATTCTATGGGGCGGCAGGGGTGGGCACGATCTATGGAGGGGGCAGGGGGCGAGCGGGATTTATGGAAAGGATGGTGCGATTTGTGTGAGGCAGGGGACGTGCATGATTCCGTGGATAGAGATGTCAACCGGCCCGGCACGGCACGGCACGATTCGGCCGTGCCTGGGCCGGCGCTGCACGGAAATTTCCCATGCCCGAGCTCGTGCCGTGCCGAGGCCAACCGGGCCTTGTGTCGTGCATGGCCTGGCCCTGCATGGTACCGTGCCGAAACCCTAATTTTATTTTTAATTTAGGGTTCGGCCCGACCGGGCCGAACCACGCCAATCGTGCCGCGAGCCCGTTCCATGCTGAACCCCCACAAAACCATGCCGGGCCAAGCACGGTTACTGTACCGGGTCGTGCCTGGCCCAACACGAAAGCACGGTCGAGCCTAAAAAAAATAGGCCGGGTCAGCCCGGCACATCCCGTTTTTATATAATATAAGATTATTATTAAATATTATATTATAAAATAAAATAAATAAAATATTTTAATTTTATAAAACAAAAAATATATATTTATTTAATAAAATAAAATATATTATTTTATAAAATACCTAATATTTATAAATAATAATTTTTATTTTTATTTTTATTTTTATTTTTATTTTTTTTATTTTTATTTTTATTTTTATTTTTATTTTTATTTTTATTTTTTATCATGTCATATCCTAGCAGCATACGTATCCTAGTTTTTTTGAATTTACCGTGTCCTTGTATCCTGCCGTATCTTATCTTCGTGTTCGTGTCCGTGTTCGTCCTTCTTAGGCAAACACTGTGTGGGTTATAACCAAGCTAGCCTGAGGGATGGCTCGTGTGATGCTAGGATGGTGCGAGTCATGCATCATGTCAGGCCAGATGCAGCTAGTTGCTTGGTCCAATAGCATGGTCCACCAGCCCGATGACCCGAGACCAACTATGATCTATTCACAGGTCTAATCCCATCTGGTGACCCCCAATTGGACATTTATTTTTTTTAAAAAAAAAATCGACCACATAAGTCAAATATAAAAAAATTATTGTCACTGTTATAAAGGTGTCAAACGGCCCGGCCTGGCCCGACACGAGGCACGGCACGGTTCAGCCGTGCCTGGGCCGGCCTGGCACAAGAAAATACCGTGCCCTGGCCCGTGCCATGCCTGGGTTAGGCACGAGCCGTGTCGTGCCGTGACTGGCCCGAGCCGTGCCTGACCCGGCACGGGTTCGTTCCGTGCTGGGTGTCCCTCGAGCCCGACCCCACGATAGCCCCACGCCCATGCCGCAAAAAAGACCGCGGGTCGGGTCTGATTGGACCCGACCCGCGGTCCCACTCCCACAAGGCCCGAACCAACCCAGATCCCCCCAACGGGAAAAAAAAATAATATAAAATTATATTTTCAGCCGTTGGATCTCGCCTCCAATGGCTAGGAAGCAAAATCCAACGCCCCTCATGATTCTGCCCCCTAAAAAATTCAAAAAAATTAAAAAAAAATTTCTTTTTTTATAGAAAATTATATTTAATCTATAAATTCCACCATCCTCTCTTTAATATTTTTGTTTTTCATAAACATAAATTCTCTCAAATCGTTCTATTTCTCTCTCAAAAATCTTGCTTCTCTCTCTCGAGCCTCGGGATTTTGGCATTCGGCTTGGATTTTCGGGAATCTCGACTTGAGTATTGAACATTAGAGATTGACTGTGGTGCACTGTGCACGTGACCGACCTCACTGCTTTTACCGGGTAATTTATTTTACATTTTTTTAACTCTCTCTCTCTCTATAGTTTTTCTCTCTAGACCAAAATTAGAAAAATTAAAATCAGTCTTCTAGTCTTTATTAAACTATTCTTAAAAACAAAAATCATAAAAAATGACAAATATAACTGAAACATATTTAAATTTAGAAAATAAAAATATTACACAGAGGTTTGAGGTTGCTGAAACTTTGGATTCTCCAGTCGTCTCAACCCAAATTTCTAAAAAATAAAAAACTAAGAGGACTTCTGTAGGTTTGGACTCATTTTAATATAATAAAATAAAAAAAATGTTAGGGGTGAGGAACAAGAAATGACACAGTACAAATATTGTATGAGACTTTTAATGTGTAAGAGTTCGTTTGGGACTGAGCACCTTAAGAGGCATGCCGAATTATGCACCAAAAAACATGGTCCATTAGATCCTAGGCAAACCCAACTTGGCACTACATTTTTTGAGACTGGATCGAATTCAGTCGCAAAGTTTACTCCATTCATATACTCTAGTGAGTTGGGTAGGGACGGCATGGCCAGACTTATCAGATTGATGGGTCTTCCGATCAGATTTTCGGAAGATCCAAGGGTAGTGCGAATCATGGAGACATATTTTCAGCATGCCTATCGTATGATTCATAGGTCCACATCTAGGAATGACATACTAAAGATATATAAGTTAGAAAAATAAAAAATAATTAATGAATTTATGGCATATAGTGGAGTGGTGTCCGTGATGTCCGATATTTGGACAAATCATGATGAATCTTCTTATGCATGTCTCACTAGCCACTATGTAGATTCAAACTGGACAATCAATAAAAAAATTTTAGGATTCTCAAAGATTCTTCATCCTCATGATGGCTCAGCCATTTTTGAGTGTATGATAAAAATCTTTAGGGAATATAAAATTCAAAATAAAATTTTTAGTGTCACATTCGATAACGCATCTAATAATGGAGTAGCAGTCAACATGTTTGTTAGGAATATTAGAGACGCACCATTAGGAGAGATCTTTCATGTCAGATGCATGTGTCACGGGATTAACTTGATTGTTCAAGCGGGTATGAAGGTGTGTTCCCCCGCGTTGGATAATATACGTAATGTACTAAAATATATTCGCACTTCTCGTAGACAACAAGAGTTTGGTAGTCTCTGTTTGTCTGCGAATCTTAAGAAGAAGAAATTCCAATCGGATGTGAGACATCGTTGGAATTACACGTACCTGATGTTAGAATCATGTATTGGATACGAACACGTGATATCCAATTACGTCAATAGTAAAAGTGACGAACTTATTATTGACGATACTGACTGGGCTACAAGAATTTCATTTATGAAATTCCTAAATATTTTTTATGACACGACGACCATATGTTCGTCGGTTTATACGTCCACCACTTGCATCGCACTCTGGCGCATAAGCAACATTAGTAGCATGTTTAGGAAGTATCGAGCTGACCCGACACTTAGCCATATAGTTGCAAAGATGGAAACCAAATATTTGAAGTACTGGTCCACCGTTCCATCTCTTTATTGCCTTGCTGCATGCATGGACCCTAGGATTAAGGTGGAAGGGGTAGAAAACACCCTAACTTATATTTCCTCGTGCATGAACCTGGAAGACCCACCTGAAGGATTCATTCACGAGAAGTTGACTGACATATTCACATACTACGATACTAGGTATGGTGGTGGTAGTAGTGAAACTGTGATTACGGACATTGATACCTTATTCAGAGATGACGATTTTTCCATTCAGCTAGCGATGGGTAAACGTAGGGGTGGACTATCACATAGGAGCGAACTTTCTCGGTACTTAGATACTAATTACTGCTCAATCCTATCACATTCTCTCTCTACTATGTGCCCTCCTCTCTACATGAAATATAATAGTAGATATATTTTTTTAAAATTATAATTTATGATTTACGTTTACACATACGAGATGAACGATGATGTGGGTGTGCCTGTGTAACACTGATTTTCCTCGAGATTAGAATTTACAATAAAGTAGTATGTGATACAATAATAGTTTTTTTGCTATTTATTTTTTTGAAAGCTTTATTTTAGTTTAATTTCATAATTTATTTAAAAAATACAAATAATTTAAAAAATATCACATTATAAATTTAACGATAATGAATATGATATTAAGTTATTAACATAAATATGGATAATAATAATAATAATAACCTTATTGAAAAGTCCAAGATCAAAACTATATTTTTTTCAATAACCTCGACTCACACTCATTTGTCATCTAAAGAATAAAAACCTAAACGAACATCAGTAGTATAAACATACTTTAAAATAATAAAAACTAAAAATTTTAGGCGTGTCGTTGAAGAATCAGCACAATGTATATATTATCAAAAGATATCTATATATATATGCAGAAATATGTGCGAGACAGCATCTACAAAAATATGTCAATCAATATACCAAAAAACATAATACATTAAATTCGAAGCAACTCCAACTTAACAGTGTGGTCTTTCAAGCTGATTCTAGTTTAGCTTTATTAATTAATTTCATATAACATAATAATTTTAGAAGAAAAAATATGGTCAAACTAATTACAATCATGAATTTTCCGATTAAATTTTCAAAAGATCCTAGAATAATTAATATTATACAGACATACTTCTAGTTTGCCTATCATATAGTGACTAGGTATACATGTAAGAATGACATAATAAAATATTATAAGTTAGAAATATAATTAATAATTAATAATTAATAAATTTAAGATATTAAGTGGAATAGTATCCGTAATGTTTGACTAATCATAATAATGAATCATTTACATGACTTACTGCCACTACGTAAACTCTAAATGAAAATTTGAAAAAAAATTAGAATTTTTTAAAATTCTTCATCTTCATAATGCCTCTATCATATATGAGTATATAACACAAATCTTTAGGGAATATAAAATTCAAAATAAAATATTTAGTATCACTTTCAATAATACTTCTAATAATGAAATAATTATTAGTATGTTTATTAGGCCTATTAAAAATATGTCGTTAAGTGAAATATTTTATGTTAGATCAATGTGTCGCATGATTAACCTCGTAATATATGCAAGAATAAAAATTATTTCTCTCGCATTAAAAAAAATAAGAATTTCACTAATATACCTTAAGACATCTAGCAAATAATAATAGCTTAGCATTCTATATTTGTCTGCAAAGCAAAAAATTAAATAAATATCAGACACTGTTGGAATTACATCTACCTTATATTGGAGCGTTGTATTAACTGCCAACATATGATATATGTCAATAGTAAGAGTAATGAATTTATTATTGATAATTCAAACTATGATACAAAAATTTTATTTATAAAATTCCTAAAAATTTTTTATGACACGACGAATATGTATTCGTTTGTGTACACTCCCACCACTTGCATTACACTTAGGTGCATATACAATATTAATAATATATTTAGCAAATATAGAGATCACCCTGCATTTATTACTATGATTATTGAGATGAAAATCAAATATTTAAAATATTGATAGTTCATTCAAATTCTATATTGTTTGATTATCTGCATAAATCATAAGCCTTAGGTGGAAGAGAATATTTATATATATATATATATATATCGATATATATGAACCAGTTACATCAACCTGAATATTTCATTCATAAAAAATTAACTAACTTATTGACATATTATGACATTAGATATGATAGTTATAGCCATGTTCCGAGTATAGAGATGAATATCATATTTAAAAATGACTTCTCCATTTAAATAGCCAAAAGCAAATAACAGGATGATTCATTGAATAAAAGTGAATTGTCTTAATATTTAGATATCAATTATTATTTTATCATATCACATAATAATAATAAGAATTAAGATATTTTGTTATGGTGAAAATCATACAAATCTATCTATCATATGCTATATAAGATAACATATAATCTACTGACCTTATGATATCTAGCATAGTATCAGAGTCTACTTTTTTTGTAATATTCACTATCATTTCAGATAGAAGATTGAGATTAAGATCAAATACCATTAAGACACTTACATAGATAAAAGACCAAGAAAATTTGAGTTTGATTATTAAGGATAAGGTGAAAGAGATGATAACGGATGATAATTCATGTAACTTAGAGATCAAGGATATTGAGGATACTAGCGATATCTTCAATACATTTATGATGATTACGATCTACATCTCCATCCTTAGTATTATACCATAAACATCGATTGATAATTGATAATTTTGATTCATGTGATACTTATACTATTCTATAGTACTAGTGATTATTTATTTTTACTAATTTTTTTTTATTATGATTTATGTACTATTGATGTATTAATATTAAATTTTAGTTTTTATCATTTTTATTTTTAATTTTTATTAATATGATTTACGTATTATTTATATTATGTATTTGTTCTATTGATATTTTTTTGAAATTCAATAAAATTTAAAATTTTTTATTTAAACCAAACGAACATAATGTCAAGTCATGATTTTGTTATCATGATTTAGCATTTAAATTTATATTAAAATTTAAAAGTGAAACTCAACTGCCCAAGCCCCACAAAAGGACAAATAAAATAAACTGGTTCGTGCTGGCCCGAACCAACCCAAGCCAGCATGACCCATTCTAAGCTCAGCACAGCCTGATTCAGGCTCAGCACAGCCCGACATGGCCTTGCACGACCCTCCACTTTGTGGGCCAACCATACCATGTTGGGCTGCCAAGATACTAAGTACCATAAAGATAGGTAAAAAAAGATATGAACTACTATAAAGTTAGGTGATGAGTCATACCAGCAATACACGACCCTTTTGACTCATCTAATCTAACATTATTCAAGGTGAAATAAAACATCAAAAAAAGATATCAAGTACAATAAAGATAGGAAAAAAGTATCAAAGAACTGACAAAACATTAGTATAATAATACATATAAAATAAGATGTTAAGCATATTTCATTTGTTTCTTCTAGAGAATAATCAGAAAATCAAGATCAAAATTATTGATTATAAAATCATATAGCACGTTGGGAGATTCTTTTTTTTTCTTATGAGTGGTCAAGTATCATTAATGCTAACTCATTCTAAGCCAGAATTAAAATTAATTCATTAACTACGAGATCACCTAAACTTATGAAAAATTTCCTTTCATAAAAAATTTTAATCTCTACAGAGTCAATATTAAAGATGTCGAACAAATGTACCATGCCAGCAAGACCCATTTTTGGGTGGCCCAGTCAGGCAACCATGTTGTGTTAGGCACAACTAGATAAAGAAGTCATGTCGTGCCAGGCATGACTTGTAATCTTCTCGGCCTCTCATGCCGGGTCATTTCAGGTTGTGCTAGATCGTGCCAATTTTGTGGGTGACGACACCACACCACAAGCACTTTTTGCTACCACCAGCCACCATGATAGCCACCATAATAATAAATTAAATAAATATTTTAATTTACGCCGATAATTTGTAAATGCAGTGTATTAAAATTTAAAAATTAAATAAAGATTTTATTCCAAAATTCAAACAAAAATCCATCATCTAAATAAAAAAATGATTAAACAAAAATAATAACAATATAAAAAAAATATGATCATAAATCACAATTCAATTATATCATATGAAATAAAAATATATGATAACATAATACTTATAAATAAGTACAAAATCAAATAATACAATTATCAATCTCAATGCCAATTGGTGTTTGCATGCAAAGTATTATCATTATATAAGTATCTAATGATATAGCTAGTAGTGGCCTCAATATCCTCCAAGACCCACGAGTTATCATCTGTCAGCAACTCTTGCGCTATCGGCCTAGATCTATCCTAAATGCTCAAACTCAAATATTTTCAATTTTTAATGCATGCAAGTGCCTCAATAATATCTAGCCGTAGTCTCAATTTTCTATCTAAAATAATATTGACTACTACAGAAAAAATAGAATCTAATGCTATGCTCAACATCGGAAGAGTTAGTAAATCTCGTGCCACTTTAGACAGCACTAGATATGTAGATTCATATAATTTTAACTATAATATAATATCGAGGTTATTATTATTATATGATATGATTGAGCAGTAATTGATATCTAATTACCAAGACATCTAGTTCTTATTCAACAAACCACTCTGTCATTTTCTCCTTACTAACTGAATAAAAAAATCATCAGTTCCAAATATAGTATCATTGTCCATACTTGGAGCCTAACTACAACTATTACCATATCTAGTGTTATAATATGTATATAACTCATTTAATTTTTCGTGAATAAAACATTCAAGTTGGTATTCCTAGTCCATGCATGTAAATATGTATGTCAAAATATTCTCTACTCTTTCTACCTCAACCCTATGATCCATGCAAACAATCAGGTAATTAATAAATAAAATTGTTGATCAGTATTTTGAATACTTGATTTCCATCTCAATAGTTATGATACTAAATGTAGGATCATCCCTAAACTTACTAAACATGCTATTAATATCACACATGCACATGCGAGCAATACAAGTAGTGGGAGTGTACACAAATAAATACATGTTCGTCATGTTATATAAAATCTTCAAGAATTTTATATAAGAAATTCATTTATCCTAATCAGTATCGTTGATAATAAGTTCTTCATATTTACTATTAATATAATCGGATATCACGTATTAATATCCAAAAGATGACTCCAACATCAAGTAAATATAATTCCAACAATGTCTCACATATATTTAAAATTTCTTCTCTAAACTAGCAGACAGACTACCAAGCTAATGTTATTTTATAGGTGTCGTAAGATATTTTAGTGAATTTCTTATTTTTTTTTAATGCAGACAAAACAATCTTTAGTCTTGTACTATCAGATTAATAATATGACACATGCATCTAACGAAAAAAATTTCATCTAATAGTTCATATCTAATGATCATAACAAACATATTAATAACTACTTTATTATTTAATACATTATCAAATGTGATACTAAATAATTTATTTTGAATATAATAATCTCTAAAGATTCTTGTCATGCACTCATATATGACAGGACCATCATAAGGATAAAAAATCTCAGAAAATCCTAAAATCTTTTTATTAAATTTTCATTTATAATCTACATAGCAGACGATATGGCATATAAATGATACATCAACACTACTAATCCAAATTTCAAACATTACATTAACCACTATATTATATATTCGAAATTTATTAATTATTAATTATTTTTCTAACTTTTAATATATTAATATATCGTTCCTACATGTAGACCTAGAAATCTTATAATAAATAGACTAAAAATAAGTCTGCATAATACTAACTACCCTACGATTTTTTAAAATTCTAATCAAAAAACTCATGATGATAATCAATTTGGTCATACGTTCTCTCGCTAAATCATTGTGATATATAAAAGAGGTCAAAAAAGTTAAATTAGATCTAACTTCAAATACCCACACTGCTCAATTAGGTTTACCTGGGATCAAATACACCATATTTTTTGGTGTATTGATTGATATACCTCTTTAAGTGGCTCGTGCCACCTATACTCCATGTATATATTTTTTATAATATATATATTGTACGAATTCTTTATCGGCACCCCTAACATTTTTATTTTTTACTATGTTAAAGTGGGTCCAAACTACAAATATTCTTCTAATTTTTTATTTTTTAGACATTTAAGTTTGGGTCGAAATCATGGGAAAAAACATAATTTTGGTCTCAAACACTACCGTAGAATTATCATTATCTATATCAAAATCTATATTAATGTCGTTATCATTATACTCAGTATTAACCATTTTATATTAATTTATAAAACCATAGCTCGCACTCCACAGCCACATCACATGTAATGGAGCACCAAGACAAACTCCAGATTTCTTTAAGCTTTATAAAAAAAAGTAATACTTAAAGTTTAATGCTTTAGAGTTTAAAGAGAAAGAAAATAGAAAATTAAGAAAACAAAAGAAGATGACAAAGAAAAGAGAGTTGAGGATGAAAAATGAGAATAAAAAACTTATTACTCTCATATCTACAAATGAGAACATTATCAATGTCATAACATTTATGTGATGACATGAACAAGAATGGCATCTACATTGAACCCTTTGCATCTCACAATGTTTTAACTTAATAATAAATAATATTACAAATTATTTGAAAATCAAGGGAAAAATAATGTTAATGTACTTGATAAACATACACACGCACACACGCACACACGCACACTCATTCTCAAATAATTCAATGCATCTCATATTATCTGACCATATAGTAAAAAACAATGAAAATCCTTCAAATACAAAGAAAATATTATAAATCATTATATTCAATGGTTATGTGTATCTATGTATGTGCTCAAGACTGCTAAACATGATGAGATAGTTTATTAAGCTTAAGGAGTTGTGTCCATTAAATAAGAAATAGTTAGCAACCAACACTCACACCACTCTCAAGCATTTAAATAGTTGAGGTTATAAAAAGTACACAATATTTTTGCTTTAACATGGAATCTTAGAGAAATTAATATTTCAATTGTTTTACTTTAATATATGAAAGATTAATATTTCAATAGTCTTACTTTAAAATATGAGAAGAATTATATTTGATGAGTCTCAAACCCTAGACTTACTGTCATTGGACAAAGATATTTATCATCATACTAATATATGATCTACAATATATGTATGCAACATAAAAATTTTTTATGTAAACAATCATCTTCGTACTATTCTCTTCCAAATATATTTAACTACAAAATTATTATGAAATTCAATATGTAAGAGTTGATATAATTGCATAGACCTTTAAATAGTCCATTAGCAAAAATAAGTGAAAAGAAATTGTGTCATGAACATCACTCTTATGCTTTTAGTTTAGAGTAACAAATTTATTATTTGAAGATATTCAATAAGATAGCTTGTAGTTTCCATTTTGCTCATGAAGAAAGAAAGTCTCAATAAAATACAAACACACCATCATGAATTAAATTAGGAGATAATTACAATGTGTTTCTATAGTTATGAAAACATAATCAAAATTATTGATGTGAAAATGATAATTTAGTTTCACAAGGTCTTAAATGCAACAAGCGCTTGGATACTCAAATGTATTTTATATGAAATCTTAAATGAAAAATAATATAAAGATGATTGTAAATTTTTATAAATAAGTTATGAAATTCGTGAAAAATTCAAAAAAACATGAACAAATATTGTTTAATTTACTTTTGCATGAACATCTATATATTTTTTGAAACAAATTATTTACCAAGACTAAAAAGACTAGATAAGCTGATTAGGTATTTAAATATTACATAATTTAATTTAAATAATTTTTTTAAACAAAATTGACTTATTGTTTATGTTAAAGTTCAAGGCCACGCAAACAAACTAAATAAACTCCAAAATAATACATGGTGCAAGTAAAACACCTATATAAAGAGAAAATTAAATAGATTGGGTTCTCCCACCCATAATGCAATAAAGTAAAACAATAAAAACAAAAAAGTAAAAGGTTGCAACATCCTTAGCAAGCTTGTGTGCAAAAATCAAAAATGTCAAACTTGAAGGTAAATGTGTCAAACGGGCAGAGCCGGCCTAATTTTAGGTTGCCCAACAGAGCATTGTTTCTTCGGGCCAGGCTTGGCAAGGCCCGTAGGCCCAGCTTGTTTTTAACCGTGCCGTATTAAATGCGTATGGGCCAGATTTTAAAAATTAAAATTTTTTTAATTAAATTATTTGTTTTTATGTAATAATTAATTATATTATATTTAAAAATTTTTAAATTATAAATTGTAAATTTTTAATAAGTTAATAGTTTTCTTTATGTTATTTGTTTTTACTTTTTATTAAATAGAATTAAAATTTCAATTTATATATGAATTAATAAAATATTAAAATTTAAATATAAATAAAATTTTAAATTGAATGCAAAATGAAAATAAAAATAAATAAATATTTAAGTTTCAACTTTCAAGCATCATTCATAAATCACAACCAAAAATTAAATAAACACAAAAAATTCTGAAACACAATTGACAAAACCAAAACAAACCAGACTAAATAGATAAATACAAAGTAAATAAAAATGAGTACATCGAAATCAAAAATTTGAATCAACATAAGTATCGCAATTATCAACCATCAAGCGTCAAGCGGCAATATCATTAATCATCTATCGTCGTATCATCCTCAATCTTAATATCAAAATCACTATCATATGGATCATCATCGATAATCAACTTCTCTACTTTTGCTGCAGTCCCAATCTCAGCACGATTTTGGATGCTCAAGTTCAAATCCTCGAATCCTTCATGAATAATACAACCTCAACAATATCTGGACATAATCTCGATCTTCTATCTAAAATCACATTCACCACCTAAGATAACCTCAACATAAAAAAAAACTCTGATGTTACGCTCAACACCGGAGGAGTCAGTAGATCCCGTGTCATCTTAACTGGCACGAGAAAGATAGACTCGTATAATTTTCACCACTATAATATATCAAGATTCTCAGTATTAGAATATGATAAGATTGAGTAGTAATCAGTATTTAAGTACCAAGACAGCTCACTCCTATTCGATGATTCATTTCATAATTTCCCCCTTACTAACTGAATGGAAAAGTTATCTCAGAATATGGTATCAATATCCGTACCCAGAGCCTCACTAATATTACCACCATACATAGTATTGTTGTATGTGAAAAGCTCAGTCAACTTCTTATGAATGAACCCTTCAGGTGGGTCTTCCAGGTTCATGCACGAGAAAATATAAATCAAAATATTATTTATCCCTTTCACTTTAACTCTAGGATCTATGTAGACAACCAGATAATAAAGGGATAAAATAGTGAACCAGTACTTTAAGTACTTGATTTTCATCTCTACAACCATATGTCTAAGTGTCAAGTCATCTTGAAACTTCTTAAACATGCTACTAATATTGCATGTGCACCTGAGTACAATGCAAGTCATGAGAGTATAAGCTAACGAACACATATTCGTCGAATCATAAAAAATCTTCAAGAATTTCATAAATAAAATTCATGTAACATAGTTAGTATCGGCAATAATAAGAGAGTCACTCTTATTATTGATGGAGTCAAATATCACGTATTCGTGTCCAACACATGACTCTAATATCAGGTAAATATAATTTAAATGATATCTCATATCCGATTGAATTTTTTCTTCTTAAAATTCACATACAAACAAAGACTACCAAACTTCTATTATCTGCAAGGCATACGAATATATTTTAGTTAGTTACATATATTTTCTAAAACGTAAGAACACACTTTCATCCTCACTTGTATAATCAGGTTAATCACGTGACACATATATCAAACATGAAAAATCTCTCCTAATGGTTCGTCTCTAATATTTCTAACAAACATGTTAATTTCTACTATATTATTAGCTACATTATCGAATATGATACAAAAAATTTTATTTTGAATTTTATATTCTCTAAAGATCTTCAGTATGTACTCACAAATGGTCAGGTCATCATTAGAATGAAGAATCTCAAAAAATCCTAAAATTTTTTTATTTAGAGTCAACTTTAAATCTACATAATAGGCAGTGAGGCATGAATAAGATACATAGTCGTGAATTGGTCAGATATCAGACATCACAGACATCACTCCACTATATACTATAAATTCATAAATTATTATTTTTTTTCTAACTTATAATATTTTAGTATGTCATTCCTATATGTGAACCTAGGAATCCTATGATAAACATGCTGAAAATATTTCTGCATGACACTCACTACCCTTTGATCCTCAGAAAATTTGATCAAAAGACTCATCGTAGTGATAAATTTGACCATGTCATACCTTCCCTACTCGATGTAGTATATGAAGAGTATAAACTTTGAGACTGAACTGAATCCAACCTCAAAAAATCCACCACTGAGTTGGGTTTGCCTAGGATCTAATGCACCATATTTTTTAGTGCATAATTCAACATGCGTCATAAGGTGCTCAGTTCCACACGTACTCTTACAAGTTAAAATTTTCCTATAATATTTACACTGTCATTTTTTCTTCCACACCCTTAATATTATTTTATTTTTTTATATTGAAGTGAGTCCAAACTACAAAAATACTTCACATTTTTTGTTTTTTTGATGATTGGATCGAGATAACAGAAGAAACCAAAGTTTCAATAGTATCGAACATTTGCGTAGAATTTTTATTTTCTAAATTTAAATTAATTTCATTTTTGTTTGTTAATTAAATTATTATTTATAATTTTTTATATTTTTTTAGACAAGCAGATATAGTAGAGAGAGAAAAAAAATGAAAGACTAATTATTTTTTAATCTAAGTAAATAGTTAACTAAATTAAAAAAAACTAAAAAATATAATACCTGTAAAACAGGATAAAACATGTGCACCACAAATATAAAGTTCAATCCAAACACCAATGAAAACCGAGTCCAAGTTACGAGTCCCGAAAAGCCGAGCTAAAATTCCAAGAGAGCAAAATTTAGGAGAGAGAGAGCGAGAGAATGAGATATGAGATATTTATGTTTTTTAAAAACATAAATATTAGAGAGAGAGATGGTTTATAAAATAATAATATGAATTTTTAAAAAAAAAAGTTAATTTTTTTTAAATTTTTTATTAATTTTAATTAATTATTTGGGACAGAATCATGTGAGTCGTCGAATTCTGCTCAATAGCCGTTGGAAGGGAAATCCAACGACTTAAATTCAAAATTTTTAATTTTTTTTTTAAATTTTATCGTTGGGGCTTGACCAGGTGGACTTGGACCTTGGTTGAAAAAACCACATGTCCGAATTGGGGCCCATAGACCCAACAGAATTTTCTGATTCGTTTGGTGGTTTCTTGGCTCGTGCTGAGAAATCGCGCCCACAAGCCTCAGTACCAGGCTGTGCCTAGCCCAGCACAAGGCCCAATTTGCATCAGCATAGCACGACACGGCACGGGCATGGGCAAGGGTCATTCCCATGCCATGTCGAGCCAGGCACTACCGAACATGCCGTGCCTCGAGAGGGGCAGGGCCGGCCTGGCCCATTTGATACCTCTACTTGGAAAAAAAATAAGGTGCAATATCTCTATATAACTTAAGTAAAAATATTAATTGATTGTTTTACCTTCTAGATATATATTACAGTAAAAATCACATCGTGAATCTTTTTCTTGAGAAAAAAAGATATCTATCTTTACATACTTCATTCACTCGTGAAACACCAAATTGGATATCACATACATTAATATCTAACTATCATATCAATGAATAATGAAAAAAGAAATTAAAGAACTAATCTCAATGAGTAGATGTTAAATCTCAGTTATCTCACAAACAACTATCGTCATCACACTAAACTCTTCTTATATATTAAATCTCAAAATAATTATCTACCTATTACTTTTCCAAGAGCTATGTTTATGACCAAAAAAATTAATAAAACTCTATCATACTTTTTCTCATTTCAAGTTGGTGCCCAACTCGAGGCATCAAACTAACTACAAACACTAATGATCACTAAAATATATCTCAAGCTCTGAAAATTTTAATATCTCAGTATGTGAAACACTTTAACCAAGTAAACATGTCAAGTAAATTCTAGGAAACCACAACTTATATTGATTGCATATAAGATATCTAATCTATTAATAATTATATAATTAATCTTCTATTTCACTCTTATAAGTAATATCATTAATTGAAATGGTCCTATCAGGAATAAATTCAATACATATTTTAATAAAAATATTTAATACAGCACAATCCAATAGTCCAAAGCCTATAAAAGTATTTAGTACAAACCTTATTTATGACAAAATAATATCTCTCCTAAAATACATCACTTCTATGTCAAGAAAATATTTGAGTCTTTCATAATTATTTGCCTAGAACTAAATCTAAAAATACTCTGAGTTAGATAATTCCTGACACATCATCTCTTATCACCAAAATATTATACAAGTAAGCAAAAAAAAAAATCACTATATCATCACATCACCAAAAAACGAAGAAAATTCAATAATATAACAGTGATAACCAAACTAAAAACTACATGTAAAAATCTCACGTCATATGCTCGATAATTGCTTCAAGGCATACAATGTCATCCACAATCTGCAATTTGCATCTAATTATTCTACTAGAAACCAAGGTGAATGCTCCATGTATATCTCATAGTTATTAACGATGTACCTCAGACATTCCTAAAGCCCAGGCACCACAACACCAGGACAAAAGTGCCTCACCTCAAGGGAGGAACAATAATTTTTAAAAGATGCACGAGGTGTTAGAAAGTCTAGCCCAGGCACACCTCGCTTCTGGAACAAACTGAGATAGTTGTTTCATAGATATATACATATATATGTAGATATTTATATGTATACATATATATATATATATGTATGTATGTATGTATACACATAAATCAACATATACATAAATGTAAACATATATACATACACATATATGTATATATACATACATATGGATACAAATGTGTGTGCGTATATACATATATGTATATATATATATATATGTATACATATTTATATATATATATATAAGTATGTACATATATGTATACATATGTACACATATGTATATATGTGTACACACATATTCGTGTGTGTATACGTTAATGTCCATATATGTATATGTATATATATATATATATATATTTATACATATATATTTATACATATATATTAATATTGGATAATTAAAATTGTATTATTTTATTTTCAAACATTATATACTTGTGTTGATAAAAAATGCTAATTATGTTTTATTTTTATGTTGATTTAATTTACATGATTGAATTTTATTAAATTATAAAAACTATTGATAAAATTATATTATATAATTTAATTTAAATAATTATTTTAAATAAAATTGATTTATTATTTATGTTAAAGTTCAAGGTCACATAAACAAACTAAATAAACTCCAAAATAATAAATGGTGCAAAGAAAACACTTAATACAAAAAAGCATATCAAATAGGAATAACCTATATATTGGGTTCTCCCACCCATAGTGCAATAAAGTAAAATAATAAAAACAAAAAATAAAAAGGCTACAAGGCTACAACGCCCCTAGCAAGCTTGTGTATAAAAATACAAAATACCAAACTTAGAGAAAAAAAAAGTAAATGTCATTTCTTTTTAAGATTTCAATAAAAATATTCACTAATTGCTTTACTATCTAAATATAATTACCAAAAAGATCACATCATGAATCTTCTTCTTGAGAAAAAAAATATCTACCACTACATACTTCATTCACTCATGAAACACTAGAATGGGATATCACATGCATTGATGTATAACTATCACAGTAATGAGAAAAAAAAATAAAAAACTAATCTCATTGAGTATATGTCAAATCCCAATTATCTTACAAATGACTATCATCATCACTCTAAACTTTGTTTATAAATTAAATCTCAAAATAATGATTGATTTATTACTTTCCCAGGAATAAGGTTTATCAAAAAGAAAATAACAAAACCCTATCATAAACTTTTTCTCATTACAAGTTAGTGTCCAACTCAAATATAAGTATCAGACTAACTACAAGTACACATGATCACTAAAAGATATTTCAACCTCTAAAAACTTCTTGGTATATCTCAGTATGTATAATATTTTAAGCAAATAAACAAGTCAAATATCATATAAGAAATCACAACTTATACTAATTGCATATAAACATTGTAACCACGACTAATAACATCAATTGAATTGGTCCTATCATGAGTAAATTTAATATATAGATTAATAAAAAATATTAACTAGAACCCAATCTAATAGTCCAACACCTATAAGAGTATTCAATACATACCTCATTTGTGACAAGATAATATTTCTCCTAAAATACACCACTTCTATGCCAAAAAAATATTTGAATCTTCCAAAATTATTCATCTGAAAATATCATTGAAAATATTCTTTGAATTAAAAAATCCCTAACACATCATCTCCTATGACCAAAATATTATCCACGTGCACGAAACAAAATTACTATATCATCACAACTTCGCCAAAAAAAAACAAAGAAAATTCAATAACATATCAATGGTAACCAAACAAAATAATATGTAAAAACCTTACAGATCATACTCTCAGTAATTACTTCAAGGTATACTGCATACAATATCATCCACAATCTACAATCTACATCTAATTATTCCACTATAAACCAAGGTGAATACTACATGTACTTCACATAGTTATAAAAGATGTGCCATAGATATGTCTAAAACTAAGCAGCACGACACCAAGCCAAAAGTGCCTAACCTCGAGAAAGGCATGATAATTTTCAAAAGGCACACGAGGTGCCAAAAGGTCTAGCCCCCGCATGCCTTGCTTCTGGAACAAGTTGAGATAACTCATTCATAGATATATATATATATATATATATATATATATATATATATACACACACACACACACACACAGCTATATATCTATATGTTAACATATATATATATATACATAAATATATATATATACACAGCAATATATCTATATGTTAACATATATATATATATATATATATATATATATATATATACACATATATATATACACAGCTATATATCTATATGTTAACATATATATATATATATATACACACACACACACATATATAAATCAACAAATAGATATGATAAACACGCACACACACATATATAAATCAACAAATAGATATGATAAACACACACATATATGTGTGTGTGTGTCTGTGTATATATACATACACATATATGGATACATATATATATATATATGCATGCATATATACATATATATATATATATACATGTATCAACATATATATGTATAGATATATACATACATGTATACCCATATATATATACAAGTATTTACATATATGCATACATATGTGTATATATATATATACACGTATGTTCATGCATGTATATGTATGTCCATATATGTATATGTATATACATATATATATATCCATACATATACATATATAGACATGTGTGTGTGTGTATTTATTTATTTATATATACATATATATATATATATGTCTATATTAGATTATTAAAATTTTAATATTTTATTTTCAAACTTTAAATACTTATATTGATGAGAAATACTAATTATGTTTTTAAAAATTAATTTTATGTATTTTGATTATATTTCATTAATATATAAAAACTATAAATAATATTTAATAAAATATATAATTTTTAAGCATATTATATAAGTGTGCCTAAAAAAATCTACATCTTAATTATGTCTCACATCTCAAGGCCTCAAAAGATTTTTAAGTCTCAAGGTCCCAAAAGATATTTGGGTGCCAATGTATTTTGTACCTCAAATAACTATGATATACCGCATCTACAAGATCTTCATAAAAAATATATTTGTTATGTTTAGTTGATATATTCTCTATATGTAAGATACTACCAGTAAAATAAAAATTCATACAAAGATCATCTAGACTATTATAGTAAAAATTTTCACAACATAATTCTTATTAAGGACCTCATCTGAATTTTTAATTATAGTAAATACTCACTTACAAATAACAATAAATATTTTCAAATAGTATGATACTAATTCCTAAGACACATTTGAATTGAAGACATATATCTCTTTCATCATGATCTTATATCATCCTAATTGAGATAATATCTCATAATAAAATATTAGTATGACAAGACTTATCAAATTAAATATTAAGTACAACTTTTTTATTTCTTCTAGAATATAATTAAAAGATCATGATTAGAATAGTTAGCTACAATATCATATAGCTTCTTGAAAGAAATCTCTAGTATAAATAGATTACATATGTTTCATTTTCCTAGTATAAACTTTAAGCCCTAACTAATCGAGTCTCTTAGTTTCTAGCTTAAAATGATCATGCACTAGGAAAAGCTTATGAACTACGACTTCATCTAAACATAAAAGATATTTCTATTTCTTGTAACCTTACTCTATTTAAAATCAATATGATCTAAACTTGTTAATACATATGATGACTTTTTAGAGATAACATCATATTCTAGACTAGGTGAGACTAAGGGTGAAAAATGAAAAGTAATGAGTTTAGATGTAACTTTCAAATTCACTCTTCCTATGCTCATTAAAAAATAAGTTATATTTAAAAAAATAATATCAACACTTACTAAAATTCTATCAGATACTGGTGAAAAATATATTTGCTCTCGTTGGATATTGAAATATCTAAGAAATATATACTTTGAGGTCCTAGATGTTGACATATTTCTTCTAAGAGAGAGATTGAAAACAAAGTATGTACTCTCAATAACTACGAGAGATTGGCTAAACAATATCTCTTTATGATACAAAATCTAAAAGGACATAAACTAGGAAAAAACAAAAAAAAATATTTGAATGTTTATTTTTTATTTCTACCGCACACTTAGAGGTGCCAACTGGGTTGGGCCGGCCCAGCTTGGCACGAGGCACGGCACGATTCGACCGTGCCTGGGCTGGCCCGGCACAGTAATTTCCCGTGTCCGGGTTCGTGCCGTACCGTGCCGAGGCCAACCGGGCCTCGTGTCGTGGCTGGCCCGGCATGGTACCATGGCCCGTTGGCACGACACCATGCTAAAATCAAATTTTTTTAAAAAATTAGGATTTTGGGAGCACCCAAATCCTAATTTTTTTAAAAATTAGGCTTTCGGGCACGCCAAAATCTATTTTTTTAAATTATGGATTTTGGGCGCGTCAAAACCCTAATTTTTTAGAATTAGGGGTTCGGCATGGCGAATCGTGCCGCGGGTCCATGCCGGGCTAAACTCCACAAAACCGTGCCTGGCCCGGCACGAAATCTCGATCAAGCCTAGAAAAAATGGGTCGAACCGGCCCGACACGTCCCGTTTAACACCTCTACTCACACTACAATGGAATGCCAATATAGAAAATTTAGTGTATGAACCCATGATTCATGCGTTAAGCATCAACATTGTCTGACATATATTCGAATTAATTATCATTTTTTTAAAGCTTTTATTAAATCAAGTTTTTATTATTTATAAATTATTAAAAATATTTAAAAAATACATAATCTAGAATAAAAAAAATAACCAAGTAAAATCAGAAGAGTTGTTAATAAAATTAACAAAATACTTGAAATCCTTTCAAATCTCATATGTACTTGATCATCATATGTTGTGTATATTAGATCAATTGAATCCTCACTATCACTAGCCTGGCAAATAAAATAAAAAATTTTAATGAGCTTTCCTAACTAATACACCTATACTATATGATTGAAATACCCTTCAGACTCAAGCAAAGGTTTCTCAACTTGATAATTGTATAATAACCAAATAGAAAATATATAAGTAAAAAATCTAACAAATTCAAATGACTAGTAAGAGATCCTATCAAATAAAAAAAACATATAACCAATCATGCTCATTCCCAAAAAAAAAATTCCTCAAAATCTTCTGATCCTAAAAACAAATATCAAAAGCAATAAAATCAAAATTAAATTATCTAGATAGATAACTCATAAAAAAAACTAACAAGACAATCAAAAATAAGTCAAACACATTGAAAGAACAAATAAACCAAATTGAATACTTTTATATTCAATGATTTTTAAAGGATGACAATTAGTTACAACAATATCCAATAAATATACAAAAAGATAATCAAGAGAATGTGATTACATGTAATGAGTATTAACTCATGAGTCAACAATCTATGAGTGTGAAGTAGAAGAATAAAATATAAGAGCAATGATATGGAAAATGAATCTTGAATATCCCCCTTTAACAATGATTATGGTGGGATGCCTCTATGAAGACACCTAAATATATTTGGTTGATGGTTTGTCTCCCTCAACTATTTATAGTATTCTAGGTCTCTTCTTTGAAAACAACACTCAACAACTATCAATGAGTTGATTCTACCTCCTACAATGATCCTACATAAACTAAGACTAGCAAAACAATGAGATTTCTCTCTAGTATCTACTAACATGCCTCATATAAACCGAACAACTTTGTAATAAACTCTATTATGGTAGGAAACTTTCTGTCTCATGAAATCTAGTTACAAAATATTGAAGAATCATTATACAATGAAAATGAGAATATAATTCTTAAAACCTCTTTAATTGCTCTCTCTCTCTCTTGCTCTCTCTTTCTCTCTGTAGCTTCAACCTTAGATGAAAACACTCCTAGGAACTGCATAACTAATCAAGTGAATGGTGTATAATGAATGGAAACTTGTCCAGACTCACTGATCCTCTCTAGCTTAGTCAAAAAAGTTGAAAAACTATATCATATATATGTATCATTTGAGATGAACATAAAGATATAATAAACTCGCATAAAATCTTAAATATATAGCACAATAAAAAAGTAGAAATCAACTCTAACTCAATAAACTATCACCATGCTATCAGAAGTCAATAACATGTTTATAGTCACTTCTCCCCCATAGTTGTGAAAGGCTAAGAAACACGGACACGGACACGAGAATACGATACAGCAGGATACAGAGACACGACAAATTCTAAAAAACTAGGATATAAATACGGCAAGAATACGGCATGATAAAAAAAAATAAAATTAAAAATAAAGATTATTTTTTTATAAATATTAGGTATTTTATAAAATGAAATAAATTAAATTAAAATATTTTATTTTATAAAATAAATATATATTTTTTTATTTTATAAAATAAAAATAGTGTATTTTATTTTATTTTAAAAGATAATATTTATAATTATTTTATTTTATAAAATAATATTTTATAATTATCTTATATTATATAAAAATATATTTTTTTTATTTTATAAAATAAAAATATTTTATTTTATGCCAGCCCTGCATCTCCATAGATAGCGCCCGCCTCCTGCCTCCCCCCTCAAATTGTGCCCGAGCCTGCCTCCCCCCCCCCTCCTCAAATCACGCTCGCCCCCTACCTCCCCACATATTGTGCCTGCCGCCTATGTCGAGTGGCCAATGTCACCCATGCGGCGACGTTGGCCACTGGACGTAGTCGTACATCGGTCACTCTCGGCATGGATACAGCAGCCGACGCAACCATTCGATACGCCACGTGGCGTATCGGATACGGATTGATTAATAGTATGTCACATGGCGTATCGGACACGTATTCGTGCTGTGTTCGTACTGTGTCCACATGTCTAGGTGTCAAACACGTGGACACGACTGTAGGGAGCCGTGTCCGTGCTTCCTTGGTGAAAGGCATGCCTAGGCTCATGCAAAGGCGAGGAACAAACATGGCGCCTCGCCTTGGCCGGGGCGAAGCTCATTCACATAGGTGCACAGATATTGAAAAAAGTGAGTGCCTTCTCTGATGTGCGAAGCTCTCCACACGCACACCTACGTGCAAATTGCCATCCATCGAGCTCCAAAAGCTCGACGAGCTCCAGAAGCTCCATGGAGCTCGACGGGAGCTCTTGGTTGAATTATATGGAGCTCCTCATCGAGCTCCTCGATGAGCAACATAAAGAGGGGCAAGTAGCGATGTGCAATAGGTGAGTTGAAAGATGCAAGGATATTTTTGAATTAGTATATTTGATTATATTTTAAAAATATATATAGAAATAAAGTACGCATTACATAAAAAAACCTGCACCTTAAGGCTCTAGGAGACCTTTGCGCCTTGGTGCGTCTTTCACAACTATGCTTCTCCCTCAACTCATCATTAGGTGATTCTTTTGTCAGGTAGTCTAGCATTTACTAATCATAGAATCAAATTATAATTCATGTAACTCATTGTAATTACTTTTGATTATCAAGCTTCCAAATCAAAATAGTCAAAAGTTTAATCTCTTTCATAAATATGTTATCCAAAATTAGACCCCAAAACAACCAATAAAACCCTAATTTGAATTCCATTCAAATTACATACCCCAATCCTTGGAGATTCCAATTAGTGCCAATAAATGATAAGGTTTTGAAGCACACATTGCCAAATAATGCACACCACCATCCTCATTTGAGTCAATGCTTGTTGCACACAATAATTGTGTGCCGCCTTCTCCTTCAATGTGTGTGCATACATTATTTCACATATGATCATGTGCACTGTGTTGGCACAATGCATGCGACTTTTTTGTCAATGATTTGTAACCCTCGCTAGCCATATGATTTGTTTTTCCCTAAGATATTTGCTCAATATCATGTTAAAGTTCAAGGCCACACAAAATGAATAAAATCCGTGATAATAAATGGTACAAGGAAAGCCATTAAATAAGAGTCATATTACATTGGAGCATCCAGCAGACCAGGTGCTCTCATCCATAGTGCAATAAAGTAAACAATAAAAACAAAAAAGAAAAAAACAAAAAAAAACTAAGAAAATTGCAAAAATATACACTCACCTTATACTCAATATTTATGATCTAGTTAAATGATGAGTTGCATATGAAACTTTACCTCAATATGTTGAGATATACTTGGTAAGTTAGAATAATCGGTACAGGTGTTATATACCAGTGTAAACCTTAAATGTAGCACATTATGTTGAGAAATATTTGGTAGAATAATCAGTACACATGATCTATACCAGTGTAAACCTTACATGCAGTAAATTATGTTAGAAATACTTGATAAGTTAAAATAATTAGTACACATGTTATATACCAGCGTGTGTTTTATTATGATCACGCATGTCACATAAAAGATTAGTATGGTGTGAATTATACTCCACATTACATGCCCAGGGTAGTATGATGTAACCTCGTGATAGTTTATATAAACAAATATGTGTGTGTGTGTGTGTGTAATACATATGCATCATATAAGGCAGAAAGGTTCATATCACTCAATAATGAATCGGAACGAGTATTCTCCATGCAACCAAATTAGTTTTTTTAGATCTTCGACAGTGACTCTTCCATGCCCAAATGCTGGTTGTCTACCTTCTTCGCTCATGTGCTATGCCATGGTCATGTAAGTAGGGATTCTTCAGATTTTTACAATAAGCTCTGATTTTCTGTGGCTTTCAATTATTTTGTTACTCCATCAAAAAGATGTTAACCATAGGTTGAGATAGTACAAGCCCTACAATGGAAGTTAGTACCGAATAAGTATCCCAACAAATGAAAAATCAAAGGCATTTTCTCACTCATATGATTGGTTGATGAAAAACTATAAGGACATGCCATTGCCACGGATGCATTGTGATGACTAAATATTTTAAAATTACTAAAAAAGGATGGAGCTTGAAAATCACCTTACTTATCTATCCAAATGCTTCGTACAAGGAGTGGAATTGTGTCAATGATTGCATTTTCAGTCAGATTTTGAATTCCAAGGATTGATTGATCAGTCAATGTCCTTATAGTTAACACAATGGCTACAAGGGAGATATGATAGACATTAGAGGACATGCCACATGTCATCTCTGTATGTCATATGCTATGTGAGGAAGTTACAAGATAAAAGCATGTAGATCATGGTGGTCTACTTGTTGACCAACCTTGGACAAGAGTACTAGGATGCTCATTCATTTATTTTAGCTGGGATGGAGATTCATTAAATGTCTGAGGTATTTTAATATCTCAATTGATTTACTCACCATGAGGAGGTGCAAGGTTTAGTTGAGCTTGGAGAGCAATCAATCATATTTATTGGTCTTGGAAAAGGATGGGCTGATGCTTGTGGTGGATGTGGTGGTGACCCATTGAAGCATCACAATTGTGGCAAGTTGGGATAGCTGAGGCAGTGGTTCAAAAGCTTGCGGCAAGAAGGAAGAAACCTCGTGGCGGGAAAAGTAGCAATTGAGACTGAGAAGCAGTAAACTCAGAGAGATGCCCTTAGTCAAAGATGGCAGATGGTTCCGATGTCCAACGCAGAGTATCAAAAATTTACCCATATACAAGCAACAGAATCATCTCATATATCTATACTTGCAAGTAACTAGATTGTCTTCCAAGCCCACACATGTCGATGGGTGATAGGTTATGGGACATCCGCCCATATGATCAAATCCTCATGTATAGGTATTACATTCTTTTGTTGACATACTGGGACAGGGACTAGTAACCATTGCTGGTGAGACTGATATAGCAGTTCGAGTATATGATTTTGCTAGATTAGGGCAATCTCTAGTTTTAGATCATGTTTTACATGGTTCTGGTAATTCGTTTACTTTATTATCTATCGGTATGTTGGTCGATGATTTACATTGTACAATGACTTATTTTTCATTTTTCTTCATCGAGAATTAACAATAGAGGAAGACTGATTAGCAGACTATAAGTGCTCAAGAACATTGTTTCCTATGATGTCGCATCACCATTGTTGGAAGCTCACTATAATCTAAGACATCCTTTAGTTAATAGCTTGTCAATTTTATGTCCAGATCTAAGCTCATTATTTTTTTTTCTTTTTTTCATTGTTCATCATGTGAGTTGAAGTGGTGTTTCCTAAGTTTCAAAAGATAATGTAAAATTCAAATTCAACGTTAAAATATAAACTTAATAAACCTTGATTCAATATAACATATATGTAATGCCCTTACATAATGGGCCAACCAATTAGGACATCTCACAAGTTGAGAGTTCCCATCAATAATAAAAGGTCATACTCAACAGATAGGGCTCCCGCTCAACGTACAATTTAGGAAAAATTAATAAATTGATAATTTTATTCCCAAAAATCAGAAAAATTATATTTAATTAGTCTCAAACCTGAAACTTATCATCTTTTAATGAAGATACTTATCATCACATTAAGAAAAATTTAATATATCAATAATTTTATTCCCAAAAATCAAAGAGATTATATTCAATTAGTCTTGAACTCAAAACTTATTATCATTTAATAAAAATATGTATTATCACATCAATGTATGATATCTACTCTCATCAATAATGATATAATAAAATAACAACAATAAAAAGAATATAAAAAGATTGTATGTGAAAAATTACGTCTAAGTGAACCTATCAAGAAAAATCTAGAAAATAACTAATTAAACAGATTATATGTATTATAATAAACTAGGTAAATATCATATAGTTAATCTTAATTGTGAATATCCTATAAATAATAAAATTAACTAGAAAAAGCACATTCAAAATAAAATTAGTATATTAATCAATAAACTATTTATTAAAGAATAACCTAAAAATACAACTCATGTATAAGTATCAAATACATATTTTACCTATAACAAGACAATATATTTCCTTAAATATAAATATTTTTAAACTAATAAGGTATCAAAATTTGATAAGGTCATTCATCTAGAAAATATAGCTAAACATACTCTTTAAGTTAAATGATCATCAATTCATCATCTTTCATAATTACAATATTATTCACATATACAATAAATATAATTATCATACCATCAGTTCTTAGAAAAAATAAAAAAAAATTCATAACAGACATATATTATCTAATAAAATGACTACCTATAAAAATCTTACGGATAAAAATTTTATTAACTATTTTATGTCATATAGTATTTTCCACAATCTTTAAATTATGTCTAACTATACAGCTCAAAAATCAAGTAGTTACTTTATGTATACCTCCTCCTCAAGACCATTATGAAAAAAAAATATTATTCATGTCTAACTAATTTATCTTTCACATGTGGAAGGCTGCATTAAAATAAGAAATTATATCAAAATCATCTTGACCACTAAAAAAAAATGTTCTAGTAGTTCACACAAAATATCTGAATGAATATACTCACTATAAGTCCACCTTAAGGCATTTTATCATCCCGCAAACCTTTTTACAGGTCACGGTACTAATTATCAAGTCTCATTAGAATGAAAGATACCTATCTTTTCCAATATAATTTGATTTCAACATAGATGAAATATATCTTATAAGAAAACATAAATATTCTAGTACATTTAAGAAAAGTAGAAAAAAATAATAAAAAAAATATACATGTACAATAATACTTATGAGACTGAGCATTGAGTACAACTTATTTATACCTTTAGGAGAGTGATATAAATGTCAAAATCAAGGAGTTAACCGCAAGATCATCTAGGAACTCAATACATCCATCTCTAGTAAGAGAATGTTATGTATGCCTCATTTCTAATATCAACTCTAAGTCCTGGATGATCAAGTCTTTCACTTTATTGTAGTGGATGAGTGATTTTCTCTAGTAAGAGAAAATCACTCATCTAAGTCCTGGATGTTATGTATGCTCTCTCTAGAATCAACTTGACATGTGCTTGTTAATACATATAATTACTCCAAAAGTATATCATCATAATGTGGACCAACAACTTCATATGTAGTGGATGAGTGATTTTCTCTCATAGTAGAAGACCCAAATAAGACAAATGAGAAAAAAAAGAAATATATTAGGTTTAAAATATAAATTTATCTTCTTAACTCTTACACTTTATTGGCTCACTAAAAATAACTTATGTTATAAAAAAATAATAAATACTCATTATAAAGTACTACCAATCTCAATACTCTGATAAAAATTATGTGTGTGTCATCATATCCCATTTCAAGAAGAGATCATGGATGAAATAAATACTCTCAAAAATTCTATGAGAAATAAAATGACATATTTTCAAGATGTAGGATCTAAAAGATCACATGTTAAGAAAAAATAGAAAAAAATATCTAATTGATGAGATAATTAGCGATTAAAATTATATGTTTCCAAAAATACTTTAGAACAATCATCTCAAATAAGAATATTTGAGTTATCTTAACCAAATACTTATTATTCCTTTCAACTACCTCATTCTAGGGAGTGTTGACATAAGATATCTAGTATATAATCTTATAATTCATATAGTAAGTATTAAATATATGTGACATATTCTAATGAATTGTCACTTGCTATTTTTTTAATATTTTTTAAAATTTATTTTTTATTATTTTATAAAATATTTAAAAAAAAATTTGTGATGTAACACGAAAAAGAAATACTCATATATACCATGACAATCTTCAATAAAAATAATCAAGTACCTAAAATCATATCTGATCATATCTCTATTTTATATGTTTACGTATATCAAATCGAATAGGTTCATATAGAGGTGTCAACCGGGCCGTGCCGGGCCGGCCCGGCCTGGCATGAAGCACGGCATGGTTCGGCCGTACCTGGGTCGGCACGAGAAAATCCCGTGCCTGGGCATGTGCCGTGCCTGGGCAAGGCACGGCCCGTGTCGTGCCTGACCCGATCCCCCTGCATGCCAGGCACGGGGGGATTGGACCCGATCCCCCCCGCACGGCCCGTGAAGCAAGGCAAGGCACGTAGGCATAGAGATGTCAAACGGGCCGGGCCGGCACTGCCCGGCCGATTTTTAACCAGCACGATCGTGCTACCGTGCCCGGCACGGCACGGTTTAAATATAGGCGGGCCCGGCACTGCCCGTAGGCACGACGGGCCGTGCCGTGCCTTGCCTGGCCCGCTCGGGCACGCCTGTCCAAGTGGTTCGGGAAACGGGAAGACCGCGGGTCGGGTCGAATCAAACCCGACCCACGGTCTTTTTATGCGGGAGGGGCTTCCTGGGGTCAGGTTCACGGGACACCCGGCACGGGACTGACCCGTGCCGGGTCAGGCACGACATGGCATGCCCCTAACCCAGGCACGGCACCGCACGCGCCTAACCCGGGCACGGTACGGCACGCGCCTAACCCGGGCACGGCACGACACGCGCCTAACCCGGGCACGACACGGCACGCGCCTAACCCGGGCACGGCACGGCACGCGCCTAACCCGGGCACGGCACGGCACGCGCCTAACCCGGGCACGGCACGGCACGCGCCTAACCCGGGCACGGCACGGCACGCGCCTAACCCGGGCACGGCACGGCACGCGCCTAACCCGGGCACGGCACGGCACGCGCCTAACCCGGGCACGGCACGGCACGCGCCTAACCCGGGCACGGCACGGGCCCCGGTACGGAATTTTTCCATGCCGTGCCTCGTGCCGGGCCGGGCCGGCCCGGTTGACACCTGTACGTAGGCACGAGATTTTCCCCTTCCCGCAAAAAAGACCACAGGTCGGGTCTGATTGGACCCGACCCGCGGTCCCCCGAGCCGACCCGATCCCCCCCCCCTAACGAGCAAAAAAAATAAATAAAAATTTAAATTGTAGCCATTGGATCTCGCCTCCAACGACTAGGGGGCAGAATCCAACGACCCTCATGATTCTGCCCCCTAAAAAATTAAAAAAAAATCAAAAAATAACTTTTTTTAAAAAATATTTTCTTTAATCTATAAATTTCACCCCCTCTCTATAACATTTATGTTTTTCATAAATATTTTTTCTCTCAAATCTCACATTCTTTCTCATAAATCTTGTTCCTCTCTCTCGGGACTGGGAAGTTAGGATTTTGTTATTTGGCTTGGCTTTTCGGGAATCTCAACTTGGGTTTTGAATTTTGAGCTAGACTGTGATGCACTGTGCACGTGATCGACCTCATTGCTTTACCGGGTAATTTATTTTAAGTTTTTTTACTTTCTCTCTCTTTCTCTCTCTAGTCTCTCTCTCTAGACCTAAAATAGATAAATTTAAAATCTATCTTCTAGACTCTAAATAAGTATCCTGATTAACAAAAATCTTAAAAATGACAAATACTAATGAAACATATTTAAATTTAGAAAATAAAAATATTACACAGAGGTCTGAGACTACTAAAACTTTGGTTTCTCCAGTTGTCTTAACCCAAACTTCTAAAAAACAAAAAACTAGGAGGACTTCTGTAGTTTGGACTCATTTTAATATAATAAAACAAAAAAAAAATATTAGGGGTGAGGATAAGAAGAAATGACACAGCGCAAATATTGTATATGACTTTTAACATGTAAGAGTTCGTTTGGAACTAGGCACCTTAAGAAACATGCCGAATTATGCACCAAAAAACATGATCCATTAGATCCTAGGCAAACCCAACTTGGCACTACATTTTTTGAGACTAGATCAAGGTCAGTCTCAAAGTTTACTCCGTTCATATACTCTAACGAGTTGGATAGGGACGACATGGCCAGACTTATCACAATGATGGGTCTTCCGATCAGATTTTCGCAAGATCCAAGGATAGTACGTACCGTGCAGACATATTTTCAGCATGCTTATTGTAGGATTCCTAGGTCCATATCTAGGAATGACATACTAAAATTGTATAAGTAAACAAAAAATAATTAATAAATTTATGTCATATAGTGGAGTGGTGTCCGTGACGTCCAATATTTGGACAAGTCATGATGAATCATCTTATGCATATCTCACCAACCACTATGTAGATTCTAACTGAACCATGAATAAAAAAATTTTAGGATTCTCTGATATTCTTCATACTCATTATGGCCCGGCTATTTTTGAGTGTATGATAAAAATCTTTAGGGAATATAAAATTCAAAATAAAATTTTTAGTGTCACATTCGATAACGGATCTAATAATAGAGTAGCAATTAACATGTTTATTAGGAATATTAGAGACTCACCATTAAAAGAGATTTTTCATGTCAGATGCATGTGTCACGTGATTAACCTGATTGTTCAAGCAGGTATGAATGTGTGTTCCCCCGCGTTGGATAATATACGTAATGTACTAAAATATATTCGTACTCCTCGCAGACAACAAGAGTTTGGTTGTCACTGTTTGTCTGTGAATCTTAAGAAGAAATTTCAATCGGATGTGAGATATCGTTGGAATTACACATACCTGATATTGGAATCATGTGTTGGATACGAACACGTGATATCCGACTATATTAATAGTAAGAGTGACGAACTTATTATTAATGATACTGACTGGGCTTCAGGAATTTCATTTATGAAATTCCTGAAGATTTTTTATGATACGACGAACATGTGTTCGTCGGTTTATACGCCCACGACTTGCATTGCACTATGGTGCATATGCAATATTAGTAGCATGTTTAGGAAGTATCGAGCTGACCCGACACTTAGTCATATGGTTAGAGAGATGGAAATCAAGTACTTGAAGTACTGGTCCACCATTCTATTTCTTTATTGTCTCGCGGCATCCATGGACCCTAGGGTTAAGGTGAAAGGGATAGAAAACACTCTGACTTATATTTTCTCGTACATGAACCTAAAAGAGCCACTTGAATGGTTCATTCACGAGAAGTTGACTGACCTATTCACATACTACGATACTAGGTATGGTAGTGATGGTAGTGATGGTAGTGAGATTGTGATTACGAACATGGATATCTTGTTCGGAAATGATGATTTTTCTATTCAGCTAGCAAGGGGAAAACGTAGGGGTGGACCATCAAATAGGAGCGAGATTTCTCGGTACTTAGATATTGATTACTGCTCAATTCTATCATATTTTGATACTAAAAACATTGATATATTACAGTGATGAAAATCATATGAGTCCACCTTTCCCGTGCTATCTAGGATGACACGAGATCTACTGACTCCTCTGGTGTCGAGCATAGCATCGGAGTCTTCTTTTTCTATTGTAGTGAACATGATTTCGGATAGGAGATCAAGATTACGTCCAGATATTATTGAGATTTTGGCTTGTTTGAAGGATTGGGAGGATTTGAGATTTAGCATCCATGATCGTGCTGGAGCTAGGATTGGGACTGGGACTGCAATCGCATCCACTACGATGGCGGAAGAGTTAATTACTGATGATGATGATCCATATGATACTAATCTTGATGTTGCGGCTGATGATGCTCATGATATGCTGATTGACGATTGATTATGATTTATTGTTTTTTGATTTCGATGTTTTATTTTTTATTGATTGTACGCTTTATTTATACGTTACATTGAAACTTTAATTTGTTTGGTTTGGACCTTCAGTATCTAATGGCTGATTGGTTATTTTTCATTTGGTTTGCTTATGTTTTTTTTTACTTTTTAATTTTTTTAACATAATTTATTGATTTATTTATTTTTTTATTTTAATTTTTCATTTAAAAATTTATAACTCTATAATATAATTCTAATAAATTATAAACTAATTTTATTTTACATTATAAAAAAAAGTTAAACTTTATAATTTAATAAATTTTAAATAATTTTCATATTATACATTTATAATATTATACATTATCTATATTTTTATATATAATTTAATAATTTATATAATTAAAATAAAAATTAAAACTATAAAATTAAAAAAAAATTTACCTGACCCGTACGGCCTGGTTTGACCCGTACGGCTAGGCTAGACCCGAGCGGGCCTGACTTTTATAAACCGTGTCATGCCTTGCCCGACACGAAAGCACGACCGTGCTCTAAAAAAATAGGCCCGGACTATTTGACACCTCTAGGTTCATACTCATAATAGATTAGTCAATAAGATAAAAATCTCTAGTATGCTTTCTTAACTAACATGTTTTATACTTTAAGATTGAAACACTCTTAAAATTAAGATAAAATATTCTTAATTTAACCAATAATATGTGAGCAAGTTAATAATATACAAATAAAAAATTTAACACTCAAACATATAGGCAAAAATATTACCATATAATTCACTTTGCTCAATCCTAGATAAAATCTTTTCATTGACCCATCCTACAAACAAATATCAGTATATGAAAAAATAAAATCAAAATTAAGTTGTCTAAAAAGGCAACTCACTGAAAGTAAAATAACAAGATAATTAAAAATAAATATTAAATAAATAAAGAATTAAGTTGAATATTATTATATTAAATGAGTTTAGAATATTTATTATTGATTATAATACTCATAAAACAAAAAAAATAATAATTAATTGTAAATAATTACCAATAATGTAAATACTAACTCGAGACTCAATAATCTAAAAGTCTGGGGGGTGAGTACGAGTAACGAAACTAATAATATTTGAAGAAATAAAAATATTTGTTATTATCTTAGAAAGATTTTTTGTATATTACTCTCTAGTAAATATCACGGAAAATAAATTCTATAATGACTTATAAATAACTACGGCATTCGACCAATTTCTTAATATCATATAGCATTCTCAATCTTCTCTTTAGGAATAATACATAATAATTATCTCTAATATGACTCATTCTCGTACAATTTGTATACTAAATTAATATTTTTCTACCTTTATCTCTAATATGGCTTGTATATCATTGTGAATAATTATGATTTTTAGATTTAATAACCAAAATTTTATCTCCATAGTAAATAAGAAATAATCCACAAGGCTACAAAAACACAAATATCAAATTTTTAATCAAAAACCATAATTTTAAAAAACCCCAATTCTACCACCCTCAAATTTAGGGTTTCGAGGGTCACCTCTCCCAAAAATAGATACTGCTAGAAAAAAAATTTAATTCTATCATAATCAAAATTAGGGTTTTAGAGATCTTCATTACTACTAATAGAATTACAATTCTTTTGTCACCAACTTTCATTATCAGTAGAATTCTAGTGATATCTCTCTCACAGGACATCAACTTCCTACTTCGTTGATGTTCGTCACCCACAATGAGTGTGGCAACATTGAGTAGCGAACTATAAGTTCACCTCTTTCAACATGTTCATGGGTGCACTATAGCATGCACATAGACATATACTGTGTTGGTAAAGTACACATCCC
Organism: Sapria himalayana; assembly: GCA_029783825.1. NCBI lineage: Eukaryota > Viridiplantae > Streptophyta > Magnoliopsida > Malpighiales > Rafflesiaceae > Sapria > Sapria himalayana. Next base: position 1,066,435 of record JAREIK010003411.1, on the reverse strand, counting down.
TCCTTTCTCTAGGATTCATAACTAGTATATGCCCTAATGACTATTTTTCCCTAGAATACCATATAAAATTCTAACCTAACATTAAAACATAACTCAATGAAACACAATACAATATATTGTTAAAATAAATATTGAAAATAAATATTAATAATATGCTGTTGAAATTTATATATTAAATATTATTATATAATGAGCAAAAAAAACTAAGATAACTCACATGTCGAGTACTCCCATTAAAAGTACAAAAAATAAAATAACAAAAAAAACTACAATAATTTTCTTCAAACTGATGCATACAAGTACATCTGTTTTGCACAGATACGCCTAAGTGCTACCGTGTCCACGTGTCCAACACGTGGATACGGCGACATGGGTCGGACACGCGTCGGACACGTGTCCAATAGGCCAGGGATGGGTTTTGGAATCTACATCGTGAGGGGGAGAGTTCGAAAATCGAAATTCGAAAATCGAAATTTAAAAATCGAAAATCAAAATTCGAAAATCGGGTGGGGGGGAGGGGGGGGAGGTTTTCGGGAGGGGGGTTTTGGAGGGGTGAAAAGGTTCGGGAGGGGGGGAAGGCTCGGGAGGGTGTTAGAGGGTTTAAATTTTTTTTACATTATTTTAAAATACAGAATTTTAAATTATTTTAAAATATAGTATTTTTAATTATTTTAAAATACTTAATATTTATAATTAATAATTTTTTTTATAATGACATATCCTAGCCGTATCCGTATCCTAGTTTTTTAGAATTTATCGTGTCCCCGTATCTTGCCGTGTCGTATCCCCGTGTCCGTGCAACATAGAAGTACATAATATCAAGTTTGAAATAAAAAAAATTAATAATTATTTGTTGTCTATAATATTATATAGTGAGAGAAGATAATATATATTCAATCTCCTTGAGCACATGATGCATCCAAAGTATCTCCTAAATAACTATCATCATGACTCTAAATTATTTACATCCATTAAATCTTGAAACAATTATTTGTCTCTTTTTTTTCTTAGAAATTAATTTTCCTCCAAGAAAAAAAGCAAAAATTGTCGTTGACCTCTCTGTGCATATTAGTGTCCAACTCAAATCTAAAAACCTTATCAACTAAAGTATCCATTATCCTTGAATGAGATCCCAAGTCCTAGAGATTTATTCACATACCTCAATATGCAAAAAAATACACCAAGATGAACATGCCAACAAAAATCTATAAAATAACTAGTTATACTAATTACGTATGCTATATATAATCTGTTCATAATCAAATAATTATTTACGATTCACTTATATATAGTAAAGTCAATTAAATGAGTTGCATCAAAAATAAAATCAATACATGAATTAATAAAAGTACCTACAAAAATACCACTTAAAAAATCAATTTCAATAAAAATATCCAGTATTTGTTTCCTTTGCAACAAGCAATACCTCCTCATAGAATAAATCACCTCTATTCCAAGAAAATGTCTTTTTGATGACTGATTCAGGTCATACAATATCTTCCACAAATTATAAACTATATATAATGGTGTTGTTCCAAACATAGGTGAATGCTCCATATATATTTCCTCAAAATTATCATAAAAAAATATATTATTCACGCCAAAATAATATATCTTCCGATTGTGACATTTTACAAGAGAAATAAGAATTCATATTAAGATTATTTTGATTACAAAAGAGTAAGCATCATGATAGCTCACATCCAAATATCAAGATAAAGATAAATCATCTCACTAAAAATCTCATCTTAAGGTCATTTGTCATCTCATCTAGACTTATCTTCACAGTGTGCATTCATCTACAGCAAATAACATATCTTCTGATTGTGACCTACTGTCATCTTGAATGAGATAATGTCTCAACAAAAGACTTAGGTATCCTATTATTATCAAGAAAAATAATTAAAAAATAAAAAAATAAAACAATAATATGACAAGATCTATAAAATCAAATATTGATTATAACTCCCTAGTGTCATCCAAAGAGCGATCAAAGTATCTCAAGAAAATGACTGCAGAATCATCTGGCTCCTCGGTAAGTTCATCTTTGGTCTGAGCAAGATGGGTATGTCTTTCTCTTTCTCTTAATATAAATTCTAAGACCTAGGTGGTCAGATCTCTTAAATACCAACACAATATGAGTATGTACTAATAAAGACTCATGAACTATCGCATAACCTATATTTGAAAAAAAAAATGTCATACCCAAGATATATCGCTCTCTCTAGAATCAACATAATCAAAATTTATTAATAGATTCAATAACTTTATGTGATCAATATCATAATAGGTATCAACATGCTCAAAAATAATCAATGAATACTTTTCTACTAACTAGTGGTTTAGGCATGGCTACACAAAAGGGAAAAAAAATAAATGAATCCAAGTATAACATCTACAGTCACATTCTTCATATGCTTGTTAAAAAATAAGTTGTGAACAAAAAATTAATATACGCACTTAGTAAAATCCTTAAAGTTTCTAGTGAAAACTTATATCCTCTTTCAATATTAAAGTATCCAAGGAACACATATCTTAAGGACTTATATATTAGCTTGTCACATCCTAGAAATTAATCGAGAAAAAAAACAAATATATCCAAAAATTCTAAAATATAAAAAATATAATCACTCTCAAAAATGTAGGATATGAAAAAATATATATTAAAAAGTGATAGAAAATAATATCTAATTGATTAGTTATATTGTGATAAAAATTATCTCTTCTAAAAAGTTTTAAAACTCTATCTAAGCAGGAGTTTTCAAATTATCTTAATATAATATCTATTATTCATTTCAATAATCTTATTCTATTAAAATATATCTATACAAGAAGTATGATATATAATCACATGATCCACATGATATATACTAAATCAACTTGATATATACTCTAATACATAATTATTTTTAAATTTTTTAAATATTTTTATCAAATTAACATTTTATCATTTTATGAAAAATCTAAAAAATAAATAAAAATTTATTATCTATCTCAAAAGAGATATTCATACATATCTCAAACAATCATTAACAAAAATAATCTAATATCTAAATATCTCTCTTGTCAGATCATTACTAAGTCTCTGCATGTTTGAGTATATTAGATCAAGTGAATTCATACTCAAGTCAGATGGGCATATAAGATAGGAAACTTTGGTAAGTTTTCCTAGCTAACATATCTCAGACTCTATGTTCAAATACCTTAAAATTTGGATAAAACATTTTCCACTTAGCCAATGATAGATGATCAAACTAAGAATCCACAATTAAATGACTCGACATACTTAAATATCTAGAGAAATCTTACCATCAAAGAAATAGAATACAATTCATTCTAATTAATCTTAAATAAGGTCTTTCTTAGTAAAAGTAAAAACAAAATAAGAGTTAAATTATCTTTAAAAAACGAATAAAAAAATACTAAGAGAATAATTGAGAATGGGCAAAACATAAGAAAGTAACAAAAAATCAAACTAGATATTATTAAATCCAATAATATTCAAAATCTTATCATTGGATACAATAATATATTTAGAGTAAAAAATATATAATAAATATGATATAATTACCAATAATATGAAAAATAATTTATATGTTGATAATCCATAAATCTAAAGTAAGTATAGAGTGAAAAAATCAATTATATTTAAAAAAATAATTGGATTTGTTACTCTCTGGTAAGCATAAATATCACAGTGAATAAACTTTGTGAAGACTCTTGAATAACTCTAATAGTCAACCTATTTCACTCATTACTAAGTAAAGCTCTCAATCTCTTCTCTGAATATAGTATCCAACAATGATTTTTGGTATGACTCATCCTTCTGCAATAGCAGACTAGCAGTGAATACATTGAAACCAAGGAAGCACATGTCTGACACCTGGACACATGGATACTGTACGGACACAGCACGAATACGTGTCTGATACGCCACGTGGCGTATCATTGATCAATCCATCTGTATCCGATATGCCACATGACGTATCAAACAATGGCGTATCGGACGTCCAGTGGCCAACATCGCCGCATGGGCGACGGTGGCCACTTGACGCAAGCGGTGGGTGCGAATTGAGAGGGGGAGGAAGGAGGCAGGGGGCAGGCACGAATTGAGGGGAGAGGCAGGGGCGGGCACGAATTGAGGAGAGAGGCAGGGGGCGGGCACGAATTGAGGGGGGAGGCAGGGGGCTAGCACGAATTGAGGGGGAGGCAAGGGGTGGGCCCCAAAATAAAATAAAATATTTTTATAAAAAAAAAATAAAATATTTTTATTTTATAAAATAAAAATATATATTTTTATATAATATAAGATAATTTTAAAATACTATATTATAAAATAAAATAATTATAAATATTATCTTATAAAATAAAATAAAATACAATATTTTTATTTTATAAAATAAAAAAATATATATTTATTTTATAAAATAAAATATTTTAGTTTATTTTATTTTATTTTATAAAATACCTAATATTTATAAAGAAAATAATTTTTATTTTTAATTTTATTTTTTTTATTATGTCGTATCCTAACCGTATTCGTATCCTAGTTTTTTAGAATTTATCGTGTCTCCATACCCTGTCGTGTCGTATCCAAGTATCCGTGTCCGTGCTTCTTAGCATTGAACTATAATTCTCCATCTATCTCTCGCATAATTGCGGTTCTCCATCTATCTCTGGATAAGATATCCAACTTCTCCAAATATATCCTCAATATATCCAAGATATATCTTATATCGTACCAAGTTTTTCCAACTGAATTTTAAAAAAAATCCAATTAGGCCCCCAAGTGAGTATATCGTGCCGGGTCAGACCGGGCATGGCTGAATCAGGCAAGACCTCGGTCCGCCTGCCCATTTGACATCTTTACATGAGTGCCTACTACCACCATCATGCATGCTGACTACATGTGTCAAATGGGCCGAGCGGCCCGAGCTGTACCCAAAGCTCGGCTCATTTCAGGCATGCATGGCCCGACACGGCATGCTATAGTAGCATGTCCGGGCCCATGTCGGGCGCACCCTCGGCACAAATCATGCCAAGGACATTCGGCCCGTGTGCCCTGCCAGGCATGGCACGAGTGACTAAGCACTAAGCGATGCCCGATGGGGGACGACGCAGCGACGCCCGACGGGGGACGACGCAGCGACGCCCGACGGGGGACGACGCAGTGACGCCCGACGGGGGACGACGCAGCGACGCCCGACGGGGGACGACGCAGCGACGCCCGACGGGGGACGACGCAGCGACGCCCGACGGGGGACGACGCAACGACGGCCAATGGGAGGACGGCATAATGAAATCAGACGAGGAATGACTCAGCACGCCCAATGGGGGGAACAACGTGATGACGTCCGACGGAGGATGGCTCAGCACGCCCAGCAAGCAACGGTGGCTCGGTGCCCAAAACCATAATTTTCTAAAAAAATGACCGATCCATCCCGAACACACCTGAACCCAAGCAAATTTTGGGGTTGCAGACCCATGTCGGGCCTGCCCTCCAAGGAATTGTATCGTGTCAGCCATGACACGGTACTGTAGCATGTCGTACCTGTCACAGCAGGCCAGCCCAGTTAGACCCAAAAAATGGGCCAACCCGGCCTGTTTGACACATCTAAATGCTAACTACCACCAACACCACACTCGTCTTTGCTGCCCTATTATGTGCCATGGGCTTCAACCACAGCACATGATTGCTACTTGTAAATTTTTTTTATTTTAACTCAACCCTAATATTATGTTAGAAAAAATAGTACAAAAAATATAAATTAAATAGTACTCCGACAAAGTTCATACATCAAATACACTTATATAATGTGTAAAAGTGATTAATATAACTCACAAATTAAATGCTCTCATCAAAAATATAAAAAACAAAATAAATAATGAGAAAACTACAATACATTAATGTCACATCAAAATAAGAATTTATTATTTCATAAATATTCACAAGGATAGAACAAATTTGAGATATTTCTTTTAGCAAAGAAACATGTAAATCAAATTTAATCATCAACAAATGAAATAAAATATCTCAAGCAATCATACGTGATCTTTCCACATAATCCCCAAACATCTGAGTAAATCATATGGAATAAATCCCTCTAATATTCTCCTAATGTGTTGATAGGAATCTCTAATATAAAATTCTAACTGACATGTTTAATAATCAATAGACATCACTCCTCATAAGTTAGCCACATATTTGTGATACCTCCAAATAAACAATTATATTCAATATTAATTTGTTATAAATCCTAATTTTATTTTTTTACAAATATGTCAAAACTCTAGTTAGTGTTTATACCCAAAAACATCATTGTGCACCAATGTGTACCATATAGGATTGTTCAAAAATGTTTCCATGTGCTACCATTGTGTACCACAACCATGCATCACCAACACTCGGCACCACCTATTGTTGTGTGTGCATATTGTCACTACCGCACATGCCTACTATCTTCATTGTGAGTGTAATGCTGTCAGCACCATGCTCGTCTCTACTGCCACAACTACATGCCATGTACTAGCACCATAACACACAATCATTACTTGTAAATTTTTTTGTTCTAACTCGATTATGATAGTGTTAAAAAAAATAGTACTAAAGACATTAATTAAATAACACACAAATTTCATATATTAAATGCTCTTATATAATGAGCAAAAATTATTAAAGCAACCCACAAGTTGGATGCTTTCATCAAAAGTACAAAAAATAAAAGAAATAATAAAACAACTACAATATGTTTAATGTTAGATTCAAAATGAGTTTTTATTATTTCATAAAAATTTACAAGAATAGTAAAAATTTAAGATATTTCCTTTAACTGATAATCATGTACATCAAATATAATTATCAATAAAAATAATAAAATAACTTAAATAATTATACGGGATCATTATACATGATTCTCAAACATCAAAGTGAATCATATAGAATAAGTCTCTTTGATATCCTCCTAATGTGCTAATTGAAGACTCTAGTATGAAATTCTAACTAACATACCTCACAATCAATAAACATCACTCTCAATATGCTCGCCTCTAAAATTTTTAGCTTCTCTAGTGAATGATATCCTACTTAAAAGTGAATCACTAATTGATTAATAATAAATAAATATCTAAAAAGACACATGTGAGTCATATGTATGGTCAAATAATCCTACATAAAAATACTAAAAAAATAATATCACAATACTACTTTATAAAATAACTGATATAAAATAAATTTTTACACGATTCTAATACATATGAAATATATAACAAAAAAAGTGCCCAACATTGACATTTTCATGTAATCTGACTCGTACAACAATGTCATTGTCCACCACTATATCATAGACTCTAGAGTCTATAAAAAAATAAAAAAAAATAATGATTACATATAGTATGAGTTTTAGCTCATAAATTTACTACCCCATAGTCTGAAGTAAGGTTATGAGCAAAAAATACATCAATCTAATTAGAAGTCCCTAATCCAATAATACCCAAAAAACAAAATCTAAAGTACTCATCCAAAAAAATGATAATGTGACATTTTCAGTGGGCATTGTAATAGAAGAATCAACCTTAGTAGGTCAAATGGACTAATGTATAGCCTATGAACCATGAAAAGTCTATCGTAAGTTAGTGTGCAACATCCAACACCCATCCCGACTATGTCCTGGCCTCCTAGAGAAAGTATAGATCACTAATGTCTTATTATCTCTTAGTATATCGCTGTCAAGTCTCCCAACACTATCATCACTATAATGCGACAAAATGCTGAAGTACTACTACTAATCATTCCAACAACACTCAACCAATAAATAATTATAGCCACTTGGGTCACTCTCTGATAAACCTCCAAGAGAGACAACAAATTTCTTCACAATAATTTATATCTGAAAAAAGTATATCGCTATCTTAATAAATATATGCAAAAAATACTACAAACATGCTTTCCAAATCAATTTAAAGTGGTATAATCTGTCAATGTCAGTACCACACCAATAATCTTCTCACATATTTATGTTCAAGTCACATAGCAAATCATGAAATCTTGATCAGTCAATCAACATATTCACAAATAAGTAATAACATCATATCAATAAAATATTCCTAAAAAACACATCAAACCATCTTACAAGTATCACAAGAACCAAGCATATTTGACACTAGGATCAATCAATTATCACATATATACTAGTATTTATTTATTAATCTACATTCACTTATTGATCTCAATTTGAAATGAATTTTCCAATAAATAACATATGTACCCTTAGATAACAAATTAAATTTTCACTGTTGTAGCTCAAAGAAAAAAATATGTCTGCCCTTAATTTTCACTGGATTATCCAAAGTGATCTTGGATTTATTCAAATCATCTTTTATCTCACAATAATGCACACTTTTACAAAAAAAAAAAAAAAAATCAAATTACACAAATAGCCCAAAGTATTTTTTTTATACAGAAAATATGGGTTTCTAGATAACAATTTTGGGCTGCCCTAATTTTAAAATTTTAAATTAAACTATATTAACACCCAAGACTATTATTCAATCAGAAGTCTCTTCTTAAAGATTTTGTACAATTGCCACCATGCCAACCGTCGTGTGATTTCCATGAGTTGCACCAACATTGCCGAAAAAAACCTTTTTTTAGCCAAAGCACGTTGCCAGACGTCCGACAACCCTAAACTATCAAAATCAACCCAAAATATCCAAAGCACATAGATATTTTACTATTACAACGTGAGAATGACAGCACTACCATGGCCATCAAAATCCCATGGCAATTACTATTGTCAATGCTCCTTGAGGGTGTGTCATCACTTGCGCACCCCAAGGTCGGTGCCTCTTCATTGGAAAACACACTCTAATACCATGAAAGACTTACTAAACCAAGATTATGGTTTTGTGCCAACAAAAAAGAGAGGAAAAAAAAAATTGAAAACAAAAAAAAAAATTATTAAAATAAAATTTAAATTTTGAATACAACACAACTCATACACACACACACACACATGTATATATACATGATTTAGGGGATCCACAAGTCGAATGATCCAAAATAATAATAAAAAACTAAAATTCAATAATCATAATGATTAATGTCGGTAAAAATAATAATAACCTGATACATATTTTCTAAGATCAAAAATAATAATTATTAAAGAGAAATAATTAAATTAAACCTTAAGAGATTGTGTTAGGCCATAAAAAGTTTTTAAGAGTCTACAAATCACCATTTTACTCCTTGAGATAATAAAACCTAATAGTTATAATATAAATATTATCACCTCAAGATTATCATAAAAAAATACATTTCACACACCTAGCTTTAAAAAAATCCACCTATGACAAACAACATATAAAAACAATTCGATAATAATCATCATGACCACAAAAAAAAATATTTTAATAAATCACAATAAATTTGTGTAAATCCTAGATAGCTAAGTACATCAAAAAGAATATTTGAGATTCTATGACTATAAGATAAAACAAAAAATAAAACATATAATACAAAAATGAAAATAAAAATATATATTTGACAAATAATGTTCAATAGAACACATCCTTAGTTATTTCTGTAAAACAATCAAAAATACCAAATCAATACATTAAACCAAATCAGTTGACATGGAAAGTGGGATGTCTCATAACCTCCTCAAGATCAATCAAGGTGTAATATTAACTATAGGAACAACTTCAATTGTCACTCTATGAAGTGTTATAACTGAACTTGACAACGATCATATCACTATAATATCTAAAATTATATCTTCTTAGATCTAATTCTTAAAAAAAATGTATCTTCAAAGAATCTTAAATTTACACTCAATAATATTTCTAGTATTTAAAGAGTAATATTTATATCACTAATAAATATTGAAATACTCAAGAAATGCATATTTGAAGATATGTACAATCATCATTTTTCTATCAAGAAAAGTATTCTAAACAAAATAAATATACATAAAAATTTTAGGTGAATATAAAAATCTTAAAAATAATAAACAGCTCAATACATTTATAATAAAATCATATAGACAAAATCCAAGGAACAAAAATAAAAGAAATAAATAGCACACATATTGAGTACTCTTATCTATAATATAAAAATAAAAGAGTACCATAAAGCTAAATAAAACTATAACTTTCCATCAAACTAGTGCATAAGTCCAATATGCTAAGCTTAGAAAAAAATATATATATTGAGCCTCTTCAAGGCTTCCTAAAGATGTTTCTAAATTACTTTACTGTCTAAATATATGATGTAAAAAAAATTGTATCATGAATCTTTTCCCTGAGAAATAAACAATCTACCTCTATGTACTTTATCTACTCGTGAAATATTAAATTTAAGAAACAATTTATCTTTATGTATATTATCACCTTGAACTCTACATTTATACTAGATTTCAAAAAATCTGCATGTCTCTTGCTTTTTTTAGTAAATAAGATTGCTAGTAAGAAAAATATAAAACTCTATCATATATTTTCTCCCAAAGAAAACTAGTATTCAACTCAAATCTGGATACCCAACTAGTTACCAGTCCTAGTGATCACTAAAAGAAATCTCAAATCCTACTGACTCTTTCATATACATCAATATGCGAATAATTATGTCTAAGTAAATATCTCAAGAAAAATCAAGAAAATAATTAATTATACTAATTATATAAAATATATATAATTAAATAATATTCAAATAATTAATTTTTTGGATAATTTTACAAGTAATAGAGTTAACTATATATTTCGCATCAAATTAATTCAATATTTGAATTGATAAAAATATAAATTGAAGCATGACCCAAAAATCCAACTCATATAAGAGTGTCAAATACATACATCCTCTTTGATAAAAAAATCTCTCTCATAGGGTAAATCATCTATATACTAAAAAAATATTTAATTCTATATTTCTTCATCTAGAACTGACTAAAAGTACTTCTTGAGTTGTGTAACTTTAACTCATCCCTCATAATCAGAATATCATTTACGATTACATTAAGCAAAATCACCTTGCCATTCGAGCTCAAAAAAAAAATATAATGCACCTGTGTAAACTAAAAGGTATAACTACAATAAAAATATCATAAGCATACTCTTGATGACTGCTTTAAAACATATAGTATCTTTCACAATTTGTAAATTATCATAGTATATTCTTCTAAACCTATATAACTACTCCATATACATATACACCTTCTCCTTAAAGTCATCATGAAAAATATTATTCTTCATGTCTAAAATGATATATCCTCCTTATTTAGATACTATAATAGAATAAAAAATTAATACAGGTGTCATTTTGACCACTAGAAAGAAAATTCTGATAGTTCACAATCACACCAAATATTTACATGAATTCACTCACTATAAGTCTTACTTTAATGAGATATATCTTCTCATTTAAACCTATTTTTACAATGAATACCCACAAGCAACCAAAAATAGACATTTTTGTAAATCATGATAGTAGTTCCCAAGTCTCATTAGAGTGAGACATTTATCTCTTTCAAGTTTCAGCATAGTCTGACACCATCTTGAATTAGATAATACCTCACAACAAAACATGAATATTCTAATATCATTAATAAAAATAATTAAAAAAATGTGTATATAACAATGCTTGTAAGTGTAGGTGTTTAGTATAACTCTTTCATCCTTTCAGAGAATGATGAAAAAATAATTCTTCATTTCTAAATGGTATATCTTCCTCTTTGAGATATTACTATAGAAATAAAAATCCATACATGTCATTTTGACCAAACATTTACATAAATTCACTAACTATAAGTTTCACGTTAATTAAATATACCTTCCTGTTTGAACTTAATTTTACACTGAATACCTACATGCAGCCAAAATAAGATTTTTTGTATAAATCATGATATTAGTTTCCAAGTATCATTAGAATGAAAAATATTTCTCTTTCAAAATAATCTGACATCATATTGAATGAGATAATATTTCAGAATAAAATATAAATATCCTAGTATCATTAATAAAAATAATAAAAGAAATAAATAAAGAAGAAGATATGTATATAACAATACATATAAGTTTAGGTAAACTCAGTAAACTCATCTATCCTTCTGGAGAGTGGAAAGTGATGGAAAGATCAAAACCAGAAGAGTCGGCTACAATAACATTTATCTCCTCAGTAAACTCATCTCTAATCTAAGCAAATTGTATATATTCCCTACTCCTAGTAGAGGTCCTAAGTCATGCATGATTAGATCTCCCAATCTCTAACCCACCATGATTCAAAACTGAAATAGATTAGTGAGCTACTATATCATATGGATAAGAAAGACATTTCGTCTCTTGAAAAATCTCACTATCTCCTAAGTCGTTTGTACTTGTTGATACTTGGTACATATGATAACTTCATAGAAGTATCATCAAAATGTAGAGAGACCAGTTCAAAAGTAGTAAACAGGAACTCTCTATCATAGCTAGTGATTCAAGTGAGTATACAGAGAAGGAAAAATAATGTATTTAAATGTATCTTCTAGAATATTACTCTTCCTAGGCTAACTAAAAAATAACTCATACTCAAAAAAAAGATAATAATATGACTCGCTAAAATCTTAATCTCAAATATTTATATCATCTTTGAGTACTAGAATATATAAGAAATACACATATAAAGACTTAGAATATCAACTTATCTCGTCCTAGGTAGACATTGTGGACAAAGTAAATACTCTAACAAACTTTAGAACATAAGCTAAATAATAACTCTCTGGGATATATAATCTTAAAAGACACCCACAAAGAAAAGACACAAAAAGATATCCAAATGATAAGATAATTAACAATTAAAATCATATTTCTCTAGAAATATTTCAAAATACTCTTCCCAAATAAAAATATTCGAGTCATCTATATTAGATGTATATTATTCCTTTTATCCATCATATTTTGTGAAAGTATATTGGCATAAGAAGTATAATATATAATTTCATGATTCAAATAACAAGTATTAAATATTCCTAATATGTATTATAATACATATTAGGCATTATCACTTTTTATTTTCTTTAAAATTTTATGAAATTTATTTTATTATCAATTTGTAAAAGTGTGAAAAATAATAAAAACTAATGATTTATGATGAAAATTAAATTTTCATGTGTACCATGAGTAATAATCAATAAAAGCAATCAAATACTTAGTTCTTTATGGTCACATCTCTACAAGATCTTCATATATCATACGTCTAACTATATCAAGTCAAATATGTTACTACTCATATTGGGCTGGCAGACAAGATTGGAAACTCTAATTTACTTTCCTAATTAACAATTTTCACATTGTAGGATAGAAATACTCTTAAAATTATAGTACAATATTCTCAACTTAGCCAATAATAAATGATCTAGTTGAGAATACATAAACAATATGTCCAAAGTGCTCTCTAACTTCTAGAAAAAAATCCTATCATATGAGAGAAATTATAATTCATCATATTTAATTTCACTTAAAATTTTTCTCAGTCTTTTAATTATGCAAATAAATAACAATAAAAAAAATAAAATTAGAGTTATGTTGCTTGAAAAAACAACACATGAAAAATATGTAAATAATATAATTAAAAATAAGCATAACATAATCAAAAATTAAGGAACTAACTTAGATACTATCAAATCTAATGACTTTAGAAAGTTCATTACCGATTATAATAATATACTCAGAACATGCAAAAATAATAATGAATAGGCAACAATTACCTCTAAAGTGAGTAATGGAGCTTATATCAATAATCTAAAAATATGAATAAATAGTACGAGTAACTAAACAAAAATATGTGATACTAGTTTTAAAAAAAATTGTATACTCATCTTTGATAAATACCACAATAGATAAACTTTGTAAGAATCTATGTATGACTTTAACAATTATTTGTCTCTATATAGTGCTTGCAACCTCCTCTCCAAAAAAAAACTAATAATTATTTTTAGTATGGTTCATCCTTCTACAATATGTATACTAAAATAAGACCCTTTTATTTATATCTACTGACAATCTCTCTCACTATTCAATACGCCAACTAAGATTATGGTTTCCCAAAAATACTATTAAAACCCTAAAAATACTACTAAAACTCATAAATATGCAACCATATGAATAGTGAATCCTTAATTTGAAGTTTTTTTTCTGAGTAGTAAAAAAATCTACATCAAAAAATACCACCTCCCCACACATCCCATCTCACACAATGGATGTGCGATGAATGTACTTGATGGCACACAATAATTATGCACTCTTCTTCCAAATTGTGTGTGTATCTATGACTATGTGTCCAACAAGTTAGTATGGGGCATACACACAGTAATTAATGTCATCCACTCACATAGAGATGTCAAACGGAACGTGCTGGGCCAGGCACGGCACGGTTACTATACCGTGCCGTGCCTGGCCCGGCTCGATTTTGTGGAGGTTCAGCCTGGCATGGGCCTGCAGCACGGTTTTCCGAGTTCGGCCCGGTCAGGCCGAACCCTAAATTAAAAAAAATTAGGGTTTCAGCGCCCCCATAACCCTAACTTTAAAAAAATTGATTTCGGCACGGTATCGTGTAAACGGGCCACAGTACCATGTCTGGCCATGCACGGCACGAGGCCCAGTTCGCCTCGGCACAGCATGGCATGATTTTGCCGTGGTCAGGCAGGGCACAAGCCCGTGCATGGGAAATTTCCATGCCGCGCCTCGTGCCGTGCCAAGCCGGCCCTGCCCGGTTGACACCTCTACACTCACACACTCTGGGACTTTTTTTTTCCTAAAATATTGCCCTTGTATCATGTAGAAAAATCTTAGAAGTCATAAGCAACTCAATAACTCTATAATAAAATCATACAAATAACGCACTTATATAGCTAACAAATTTTATTAAGACAGCCCACATGTTGTGTACTCCCATCAACATAACATAAAAAGAAAAATATACAATAAAACTAAAAAAATTATGACATGAGGAAAGATGAAATAATATATCTCTTATATACAACGCTGAAATGAGACAAGGCCTGAAAAAACAAAAGGATCATCTAATTGATTAAAAAATTAATAATTAATATTACTTATCACCACATATTTCTATGAATACTTCATATATAATATAAGTGTCCTAACCAATTCAACTAAATATTTATCATTCATTCTTATTTCCTCATTTTATACATGTCTTAATCAAATAAATTAAGAAGCTAATATGAAACAGACTCTAAAATATTATCATTTTAAAATATTTTTGATATTACATCCAAACTTCATTTTAACATTTTAAATAAAATTTTATAAAAAATTATAAAGAACACATCAAAATCCATAACGATCCAATAACTTCATGCAAATATAATACAAATAGTGTCCTTATATGATT
Organism: Sapria himalayana; assembly: GCA_029783825.1. Lineage (NCBI taxonomy): Eukaryota > Viridiplantae > Streptophyta > Magnoliopsida > Malpighiales > Rafflesiaceae > Sapria > Sapria himalayana. The sequence goes on along the minus strand of JAREIK010003411.1, from coordinate 1,051,050 downwards.
GGTCAAAAAATTGAGATAGCTCATATATTAGATATTCATATCAATAATAAAATAAAATGAACAAAATTAAAAATAAATATCAAACTAAACATCACTCATCTCCAAATATGTCTAGGGACACTTGCATATAGTTAAAATATTCTAATTATTTCAATTAAACATTTATTATTCATTTAAATTATCTCATTTTATACAGAGGTGCCAACACAAAATATCTAATAAATTAACTCATGAAACTCAAAAAAACTAAAACATTAAAATAAAGTATATTCTAAAATATTATTACTTTATAATATTTTAATATTATATCCAATATTTTTTAAAAACTATAAAATTTTATGTAAAAATGAATATGTCAAGAACTAAGCCAAAAATTATAATTATCCATTGACTTTATGCTAATATCAAGTGGGCTCCTTATATAATGGATGAATAGATTAGAATAGTCCACATGTTGAGTGCTCCCATCAATATTATTAATTTTTGATTTATTTTTTGTTATTTTATATATTTTTTCATTATTTGAGAAGATCTAACTTGTATGCTATCTAAAATCAAATATTAATTTATTAAAATAATATATATATATATATATTTTTTATTATTATTATTATTTAATTATTTATGATTCTATTTATTTGTTTTTTTATATATATGATTTATGTTATATTCTAAATTTAACTTTAATTGTAATAAATTTTTATTTTTTATTTTTATAATTTCTCTTCTCTATGTGGGATGACACAAATACTAATGAGAACTTTGGGTTGAACATATTTTGATGAAAATAATTCTGAGATTGTTGATCACCTAAAAAGTTCTCATGTTACATTGATATATTGGAGAACATGCATTTATATGATGACAAACATTTTCGTCCAAAAATAATAAGTCTTGAAATTAAGATTCATAAGACACAACTTTCATTACATTGATATAAAAGGAATTCTAACAAGAAAACGATGGCATTGGGGTATGCAAATGACAATGGACCTTCTAATAATGTCAGCTATTCTAATCATCAAAAATTTGTGGTCATTTTGTAGGGGGTTATGGTGGTGCTGCCATATTGTATACAAACACCCATGTGCATTGGGTTTTTCACTTTACATGATATTTAAAGATATCAAGTGGGTTGGGTGATTCGAGTACAACCTGAGGCACAACAAGAATATGACGTGTAAGGCACAACACAACATTAACTAGAGTCATGCAAAAACATGCATCATGTTGGCCCATAGCATTGTTCAAGTCATGCCAGGCCCACGCAACATGGACATCATTGTGTCAATGTCAGTGATCACGCAGTGATTTATCACTATCATGTCGGAATTAACAATAAAAGATTATTAAAAAATAAAAAAAAATCATTATATCTGAGCTATTAAATTTTATCTAATGATTGATAAATTTCTATCCTTAAAGAAAATTTTTAAAGAAAAAGTTTCACATTAAAATTTTTTTATAAACAATATGCTCACATTTTTTAGTTTTTTACAAAATAACTATAACATCTTCTCTCTCTCTTTTTTCTCAAGATATCACAAAGTCAGCACAACTTTATTAATTAATATATTTTTTTTATTTTGTAATAAATTAGCTGTTATATTGACGGATAAGTAATTTTCTTAGTTGGCAATTGTGCATTGAGTTTAGGCATTGCGAACTTGTTGCCTGCTATGTACTTTAGTTTTAAAGTACACAATATACACATTTTAATTTTTTTGAAGTTGTTTTTTTAGTTATTTAAATTTTTATCAAATTAAATAAAAAAATATCTTACTCAAAATTGTCTAAATAAAAAATTAAAAAAATAAATAATAAATAATATAAAAAAAATTAGACCTACAAATAAATAATGACAATGATACTAAAACATCTGAGATTAGATTATCTCAAAGTCACAAGTAGGCTTGCATGACATTCCACTTTATTAATTTTAATCAAAAAACTAAATAAAAAATAGGATAATTTTGCAAGATCTTTCAATTTCATAATGACCCTGCCATTTATAAGTGTTTATCAAAAATATTTAGTGAATATGAGATTTAAAATAAAAAATGAATATTACATTTAATAATACTTCAAAAAACAATGTGATAGTAAATATATTTATAAAAAAACATTAGAAACCCTTATGTGAGATTTTTTTACCTTAAGTGTATGTGTCACATAATTAACGATGTGATAACAAAAAAAATAATATTTTTTCTCCTCATTAGAACATATGCAAAATACACTAGAATACATTAAACTATTTAACTGACTATAAAAGTTTTATACTCTATGTAAATCAGTAAGCCTAAAAAAATTTCAAATAGATATCATAAATCATTAGAATTATATATATTTTATATTAATTTCATATGATGGCTACCAATACATGATATATAACTATGTTAATAATAAAACTAATGAATTAATTATTAAAAAATCAGATTGAAGATGAGAATTTTATTTTTTAAATTACTTAAAATATATTATGATATGATGAGGACATGTTCATCTGTATACACTTACACCACGTGCATTATACTCAAATACATACACAATATTAATTGTACCTTTAACAAATATATAAAATATTCATATTTAAAATATTGATCATTCATTTCATATCTTTATTATTTATCTACCTATATGAATCCTAAGATTAAGAAAAAAAAATAAAACACATTTTAAAATATATATTCACATAATAAAACACCCACTAGAACATAAGAATAGGATTTATGAATAAATAGATAAGATATTTAAATATTACAATAATAAGTATGATAGTTTTAGCGAACCTATCAATATGAACATCGATATCATAATCGAAGATAATAATTTTACAATTCAGTTAACTATGAGCAAATAATGAAAAGATTTATCGAATAAAAATAAGTTATCAAGATACTTAAATATAAATTACTACTTCATACAAAATGTAAAAGCTAAGTCTTCATAATAAAATAAAAAAACTACAAGTAAATGATAACATTCATGAAATCAAAGATGTCAAGACTATAAGCTGTGATGATCCAAACTATACAAAATGACATTGGACTAGCATGCATTTATTCAAAGTTTTTTTTCATTAGATTTATATTTTCATAATCAGACATTTATATATTTTCAATGTGTTACATTTTTTATTAATTAGTATTCAATAAACATATTTACAAAAGAGTTTACATTTAATTTTTAAACAAAATTATACATACATATATATATATATATATATATATTACCATCATAAAAGCTAACAACATGTTGGGCAAGGTCAAGCCCAACAGGCCAGCTGCAGCCAATACTAGTAGTCTATTGGTGGCAGAGCCAGAACAAGCCAGCCTAGTTAGTTGTGGGCCAATTATGCCAATTTTAACATACATGAGTCCGATTTGACATGGCTCAACATGGTAGAATGCCCTAGTTGGGCCATCAGACCATACTTGATCTACCTCCAATCTCATGTCGGCACTACATAACCCAAAGTGAAACTGTGCACTGTCCAGCACGATACTATGACCCAACCAGACCATCAAAATTCAAATCATGCCAACCCAACTAGACACCTCTATTTTGATGTTGTTAGAGATATCTAATGACTAGTTTCAAGTGATACTAAAGCTATTTTTCAGTAACAAACAACAATGAAGCCCATGATAACTGATAAGACAACGCCAATACAAAAGCTCCCCAAAAGTTTTTTTTTGGCGACAAGACAATGTGTGAAATTATGTCATTTTATGAGAAAAAAATAATTAAAATTAGTATGAACCAATTTTGAATAATCCAATAGAAATTAAGTGCATGAAGACTTGACAAAAATACTCAGAGAAATAGAAAGATGAAAGTAATCTCTTTTTATTGGAGATTAAGACATACTCAATAGAAATGCTAGATATTACACCCTGAATTATGATGATCATTTCAAGATTCTTAGAAAGAGTATGTTAGACTTTATCCTTTGTGTACTATTGGTTCAGACACATCTATATGTATTGTACTTTTTACACATCATCTCGATTTAGGTTGTTGAGTAATAAATTCAAAAGAGAACACTCTTGTCACAAGTAATCTCTCTTTTTACTTCTTTTGTAGGATCTGAAACTTAAGATATTACCAAACTCATAGTCAATAGCATCATTCCACAAGTCAATGAGCATGACAATATCAACATTGGCCCGTTCTTTTTGACTCATATTTTACATGTATCAAAATTTTGGCATAATTTATTTTATGTTAATTATTTTATGAAATAACAAAATTATGATAGTATTTTTTTTTCTTATAATATTTTCATGCAAGATTATCAGAGTGAATAAATGACTTTTCTGGAAATTAAATAAGATTAATTATACGTATTCTTCTCAATTTATGGGAGTTATAATAGATGCATGTCTGCTATAAAACCTCAACAAAGAAACAAGTTAAAAATTCGATAGTCAAGCATTAGAAGATTGACATTTAGGGACCTTATACAATAATAAAGAATGATAATTTAAGATATATTATTACTTTTATCGATGATTATACTTAATTTACATAATTATCAATAGTTAAATAAAAAAATTTATTTTTTCTATTTTTATAAAATTATATAAAAGAATAAAAAGTTTGTTTAAATATTGCATTAAATAATAACAAAAATAATAATAATTAAAAATATAATTCTCATCAATTTTTTTTCTTTAAGGACCATTGAATAGTTCATAATATATCTTATATGAATACGTATTCACAATAAAAATAATTAAGACAAAAAATAATATCTAGTTGAAATGACTATGATACTCCTACTTCATAAGAGTGTGTCGATGTTTTTGGAAAGTAGAAGTGTCAACTAAGTTGAACGGCCCAAACATAGCACAAGGCACAACACGATTTAGTCGTGCATGTAGAGGTGTCAACCGGGCCGTACTGGCCCGGCACGGAAAATTGCCGTGCCCGGACCCGTGTCGTGCCTAGAGGTGTCAAACGTGCCGGGCCGGCCCGGCACGTTCAAAAACCGTGCCCGGGTAAATTAAATCCCGTGCCGTGCCTGGCCCGGCACGAGTCCATCCCGTGCCGGTTCACGCAGGCACGCGTGGCACTGGCAGCGTGCCACGCGTGCCGTGGCGTGAGTCGTGAGTCGCGACTCATGAGTCACGAGTCACGACTCACGGTCACGACTCACTGAGTGTGAGTCGTGACCCAACCAAGCCCCGCCCCCGGTAAAAAGACCGCGGGTCGGGTCCAAACAGACCTGACCCCCCCCGCCCCGCCTGCCCTGCCCCTGCCGTGCGCCCGTGCCGCCTGGCCAAGCCATGCCGTGCCCGAGCGGGCCGGACACGGCACGGCACGGCCTTGCCGTGCGCCCGTGCCCACGGGCCGTGCCGTGCCTGACTTTAACACACCGTGCCGTGGCGTGCCCGGCACGGCACGGTAGCACGGCCGGGCACGTGAAAAATGGGCCGTGCCGTGCTGGGCCGGCCCGTTTGACACCTCTAGTCGTGCCTGACCCGGCACGGTTCGGCCCGTGGCACGGCACACCGGCACGGGTTCGTCCCGTGCCGGCTGTCCCGCGGGCCCGACCCCGCAATCGCCCCATGCCATGCCCCTCTCGCAAAAAAGACCGCGAGTCAGGTCTGATTGGACCCGACCCACGGTCCCACTCCCACGAGGCCCGAACCGACCCAAACCCCCCTCCCAACGAGAAAAAATAAAAAATAAAAAATTAAATTTTCAGCCGTTGGATCTCGCCTCCAACGACTAGGGGGCAGAATCCAACGACCCTCATGATTCTGCCCCCTAAAAAATTCAAAAAAATTCAAAAAAAATTATTTTTTTTAAAAAATTATTATCTTTAATCTATAAATTACACCCCCCCTCTTTTTAACATTTATGTTTTTCATAAACATAAATTCTCTCAAATCGTTCAATTTCTCTCTCAAAAATCTTGCTTCTCTCTCTTGGGACTCGGGATTTCGGCATTCGGCTTGGATTTTCGGGAATCTCAACTTGAGTTTTGAACATTAGAGCTTGACTGTGGTGTACCGTGCACGTGACCAACCTCACTGCTTTTAGCGAGTAATTTATTTTACGTTTTTTAACTCTCTCTCTAGTTTCTCTCTCTAGACCAAAATTAGAAAAAATTAAAACCAGTCTTCTAGTCTCTATTAAAAAATTCTTAAAAACAAAAATCCTAAAAAATGACAAATACAACTGAAACATATTTAAATTTAAAAAATAAAAATATTACACAGAGATCTGAGGCTGCTGAAACTTTGATTTATCCAGTCGTCTCAACCCAAACTTCTAAAAAATAAAAAACTATGAGGACTTATGTAGTTTGGGCTTATTTTAATATAATAAAATAAAAAAATATTAGGGGTGAGGAACAATAAATGACACAGTACAAATATTGTATGAGACTTTTAACATGTAAGAGTTCGTTTGGGACTGAGCACCTTAAGAAGTATGCCGAATTATGCACCAAAAAACATGGTCTATTAGATCCTAGGCAACCCCAACTTGGTACTGCATTTTTTGAGACTGGATCGAGTTCGGTCTCAAAGTTTACTCCTTTCATATACTCCAGTGAGTTGAGTAGGGACGACATGGTCAGACTTATCACATTGATAGATCTTCAGATCAGATTTTTGAAAGATCCAAGAGTAGTGAGCATCATGCAAACATATTTTCAGTCTACTTATAGTAGGATTCCTAGGTCCACATCTAGGAATGACATACTAAAGATATATAAGTTAGAAAAACAAAAAATAATTAATGAATTTATGACATATAGTGGAGTGGTATCCGTGACGTCCGATATCTGGACAAGTCATGATGAATCTTCTTATGCATGTCTCACCAACTACTATGTAGATTCAAATTGGATAATCAATAAAACAATTTTAGGATTCTCTGAGATTCTTCATCCTCATGATGGCCCGGCCATTTTTAAGTGTATGTTGAAAATCTTTAGGGAATATAAAATTCAAAATAAAATTTTTAGTGTCACCTTCGATAACGCATCTAATAATAGAGTAGCGATCAACATGTTTGTTAGGAATATTAGAGACGTACCATTAGGAGAGATCTTTCATGTCAAATACATGTGTCACGTGATTAACTTGATTGTTCAAGCGGGTATGAAGGTGTGTTCCCCCGCGTTAGATAATATACGTAATGCACTAAAATATATTCACATTCCTCGCAGAAAACAAGAGTTTGATAGTCTATATTTGTCTTCGAATCTTAAGAAGAAGAAATTTCAATCGAATGTGAGACATCGTTAGAATTACACGTACCTGATATTAAAATTATGTGTTGGATACGAACACATGATATCCGACTACGTCAATAGTAAGAGTGATAAACTTATTATTGACGATACTGACTGGGCTTCAAAATTTTCATTTATGAAATTCCTAAAAATTTTTTATGACACGACGAACATGTGTTTGTCGGTCTATACGCCCACGACTTGCATTGCACTCCGGTGCATAAGCAACATTAGTAGCATGTTTAGGAAGTATCGAGCTGACCCGACACTTAGCCATATGGTTGCAAAGATGAAAACCAAGTATTTGAAGTACTGGTCCACCGTTCCATCTCTTTATTGCTTCGCTGCATGCATGGACTCTAGGGTTAAGGTGGAAGGGGTAGAAAATACCCTGACTTACATTTCCTCGTGCATGAACCTGGAAGAGCCACCTGAAGAGTTCATTACGAGAAGTTAACTGACCTATTCACATACTACGATACTAGGTATGGTGGTGGTGGTGGTGAGACTGTGATTACGGACATTGATACCTTATTCGGAAATGATAATTTTTCTATTCAGCTAGCGAGGGAGAAACGTAGGTGTGGAATATCACATAGGAACGAGCTTTCTCGGTACTTAGATACCGATTACTGCTCAATCCTATCACATTCTGATACTAAGAATCTTGATATATTACAGTGATGAAAATCATGAGTCCACCTTTCTCATGCTATCTAGGATGACACGGGATCTACTGACTCCTCCGGTGTCAAGCATAGCATCGAAGTCTGCTTTTTCTGTTGCAGTGAACGTGATTTCGGATAGGAGATCGATATTACGTCCAGATATTGTTGAGGCCTTGACTTGTTTGAAGGATTGAGAGGATTCGAGGTTTAGTATCCATGATCGTGCTGGAGCTGGGACTAGGACAGGGACTGCAGCCGCATCCACTGCGATGGCGGAGGAGTTGATTGCTGATAATGATGATCCATATGATACTAATCTTGATGTTGCAGCTGATGATGCTCATGATATGCCAATTGATGATTGATGATGATCTACTATTTTTTGATTTCGATATTTTTTTTTATTGATTGTACGTTTTGTTTGTATGTTGTGTTAAAAATATAATTTGTTTGGTTCGGACCTTCGGTTTTAAATGACTGATTGGTCATTTTTAATTTGAGTTACTTGTGTTTTTTTAATTTTTATTTTTATTAACAAAATGTATTGATTTATTTATTTTTTTTGTTTTAATTTTTCATTTAAAAAAATTTATAACTTTATTATATAATTCTAATAAATTTTAAACTAATTTTATATTACATTAAAAAAAAATTTTAAGCTTTGTTATTTTAATAAATTTTAATATTTTTCATATTATAAATATATAATATTATACATTATCTAAAATTTTATATTTATTTTAATAATTTATATAAAAAAAATTAAATTAAATTAAATTAAAAAAAAATTTCTGGCCCGTACGGCCAAGCCAAGCTATTTTAAATCGTGCCCGGCCCTGCACAAAGGCACGCTCGTGCTCAAAAAAAATGGGTCGGGCCGGCCCGGCTCGTTTGACACCTCTACGTGCATGGCATGGCATGAGGCATAACATGATTTAGCCGTGACTAGCCTAATACGACCTAATTCAAAGTTGCTCCTAGACATGTCATGGGCTAGTCCGCGACACAACTCAAGCTATGTCGAGTTAAAGTTCCTAGCATGAGAGGCACAAGATAGCACGGCCCAACACTATAGCCCATGCAAGCCAATTTTTAGAGGTATGTCTGACCATGCAGGCTAACCTAGAATACTCCAAACTAGCATGAATTGAACCTATGCTAGCCTAGAATGAACCGAGCTAACCTGGCCAAGTCTGACCATGCTTGGCATGACCCGGCACGACCAAAGCAAAAGGTATGTCACATGCTAAAGGGTTATGTCGGACTACCCATTTTTAGAGCCATGTCAATATAACACAACTCATGCTAAAAAATATATATTGTTGGCAATGACGCAGTGGCCCAAATGGGCCTAAAATAAATAAGTCATGTATGCACGGCACAACCTGTTTTACACATAGAGAGAAGTATTAATCACTAATTTTTTAACTAACTGGATATCTTTTTTTATTCTCTTAAGTTGTATCACATATCAAATTGTATGTACAAGAGATATTTTTTTAATTTCCACCCAGAATTTTTGAATTTATTATTTTGTTCAAAAAATCTCTTTAGGATCCTCATTATATATATATATATATATATCATTACATGTATATTTATAAACTATATATATAAACAATATATATAATATAACATATGTATAATGATATATATGTCAAACCATATGCATGTGTGTGTGTGTGTAACATAACCCTCATTTTAGTAATTTAACATAAAATGAGACTAAAATATAAACATTTTATATTTAGAGTCTCATTTTATTAAAAAATTTTAAAATATGAAAAACAAATATTTTTTTTTGAGTCCAAAAACATAACCTTACCTAAATTAAACTTCATTGACTTTATACAACAACATGCATCAACTAGGACGGGTTGACCGGTACATGAACATACAATGTAAATTCAATATTCAAAGAGAGAAATCTATAAAATAAAAAGCTCTAGATAACACATACCGAAAGCCCAGTATGGCATGGCAGCCGGCCGGCCAATGAGCTTGGTGTACTGATTGGCAACATCCAAGGGAGTGGGCCCGGAAAAGAAGTAAAAGTCCAAGACACCCCCGGTAACCTTATAAGTCAATGAAGTGCCTCTGTACAAAACATCCATCCCATTACTACTTAGCAGCAAAACAGCGTGGGCGAACGCCTTGCCGTTAACCTTCCTGAGATCCATATATACAGGATGGGATCCATATAAATCAGTATTCAATTTAATCGAGGATAGATCAGTGGTGTACAGGGTGTACGGTTCCCCAGATCGCAGCTTAATCCCGTGTGGCTGCGTGTTCTCACCGAGGCCGTAGAGGGAAGCGTCTACTGGTAATCTAGTAGATATTTCAAGATATTGGTCTTTGAATACCATTTCCCCGAAAGGATCGGACTCTTCGGAGCTCGAATTGAACAGAACATTCCCGTTGGATTTTCTGATCACTGCAAAACTAAACGGGTCGGTAATGTAGCTAAATAGCAACTTCGACCCGAAGAACTGCCCAGATGATTGAAGACATGAATCCAAAGTTGCTTTCCTAGATTGGTTGATCAACAATGGAGGTTCCTGCCTAGGTAAAAGATAGTACGGTACTTCCCATCGCTGCTTCTTCGCGTCAGTTATATGTACCCGAAGACGATCCTCCCTCTCGTGCCTGACAGATTAGTTTTCCAATAAAATTCAACGTACAATTTCGTAGTATTTAATTATGAGGATTAACAACATACTTAACCAGGAGGTTGAGGAAAGGAATATCTGGGCCGTAGATTGTGTTCTTCTCTTTGACACGAATGAGTCCAGCTAAGCGGTCATTGGAAATTTCAGTGGAGATAAGACAATAGCCCCTGCCGATTTTGGTTAAGCTTTCACAGTCGATAGAGTGGAAGAGTGAGAAATAAACCAAAATTGACAAAGGAAGATTAGGTAACATCACCAGCATAGAGCGAGAAAGGAATTGTTTGAACTCGAACTGGAAGAGTGGGAAATAAACCAAAATTGACAGAGGAAGTTCAGGTAACAATAACATCGCCAGCATAGAGCGAGAAAGGAAGTGTTTGAACTTTATAGATAAGTTGAAGTGTAATATATCACACACGCATTGGAATTGGAACTGGAATTGGAACTGGAATTGGAACTGGAATTGGAACTGGAATTGGAACTGGAATTGGAACTGGAATTGGAACTGGAATTGGAACTGGAATTGGAACTGGAATTGGAACTGGAATTGGAACTGGAATTGGAACTGGAATTGGAACTGGAATCCCGGAACCGTAAAAAAATTAGGGACGCGAAATTTTGATTTATCTATTTTAACTACTAAAAAATTATTAAAATAATAAATTATCTATTTTAGCTATTCACTTTATAGATAACTCCAACAATTCTATCAATTTTAACTATCCAACTCAACAAACTATAACTAACTTTTAAAGTTAGTTATTTTGTAACTAATATTTAAAATATCATTTCATCACCAATATTATTAAATTCAAAAGTTTAAATTTTAAAATTTTAAACATTAATTTTTTATAACGGTCATATTTACAACGGTCATATTTTTAATATATATATATATATATATATATATATATATATATATATATATATATTATCTTTCATCTCTTATTCTCATACATCATCAATATATATATTCGCATTATATTATTTAATGTGTTAATATTATGACTCTACATCATCTAATGAACATTATTCTTAATGATTCAGACTCGGATGATGAATTGAAGATTATAACAATTTGTGTTATTGAAATGTATGAACTCAATAGTGGGATAGCTCTAGTGTAGGTCGTGGTTCTATTAAAGGTCATTCAGTTATTAATCGAAATCGAGTTCAAGGGCATGATAAATTATTTCGAGATTATTTTGCGATACCACTTATCTATCCACCAAACTTATTTCGAAGAATGTTTTGAATGAGTCGAACACTTTTTCTTCGTATTTTATTGAATGTGGAAAATTATGACAAATATAATGTTCAAAAAATTAATGCTGCTGGAATTATTAGCTTGTCTTCTCTTCAAAAGATGACAGCTGCCATAAGGATGCTTGCTTATAGAGTTGCAGTAGATGCTATTGATGATTATGTAAGGATTGGCGAAAGCACCGCAATAGAAAGCTGGAAAAGATTTGTGAGCGCGGTAGTAGCAATTTTTCGGATGAATATCCCAGGTCACCAAATAATGATGATATTGCTAGATTATTATCCATAGGTGCAAATCGTGGATTTCCTAGGATGTTGGGTAGCATTGATTGTATGCATTGGAAATGGAAGAATTGTCCAACTGCATGGAAAGGTATGTATTCTAGTCACATAAATGAACAACAATTATTTTAGAAGCAGTCACTTCATATGATCTGTGGATTTGGCATGCATTTTTTGGGTTACCTGGATCTCATAATAATATCAACGTACTAGAATGTTCTTCTATTTTTGCTCTCCTTTCAAAAGGAGAGGCTCCTTCTGCTAATTTTTCAGTCAACGGGAATGATTATACAATGGGGTATTATTACCTTGCTGATGGAATATATTCAAATTGGGCAACATTTGTCAAAACAATTCCATGTCCAAGAGGCAATAAACAAATTAATTTTGCTAAAACTCAAGAATCAGCAAGAAAAGATGTTGAGCGAGCATTTGGAGTGCTACAAACACAATTTTCTATTGTGCGTGGTCCTGCTCGTTTTTTGGAAACTTGATGTGCTAAAAGATATTATGAAGGCATGCATAATATTACATAATATGATTGTCGAAGATGAGAGGAACGATAATGAGTTAGACTTTACTTATGATACAATGGATGAGCGTCCAACTGTCCCAATCATACCTAAACGGAGTTCGCAACTTCTTAAATTTATTAATACTCAACATTGTATTAAAGATAAAGAAATTCATTCCAAACTCCAAGAATACCTAGTCGAACATCAATGGAATATGCTTGGAAATATCTAGGCAATACTTGAGCAAATGTTTTCATATTACTTGTACTATTATAAAAATTCAGCAAACATTTATAAATTTGTATATAAAAAAAATTACATCTTCTTTCCCAATATTTCCATTTGGCGTCTTTTATAATATTCAGCTTGCAACTATGACATGCAACTTGTATCTAATGACATTATATGATCTTTCTCTTTCATTTGCTCAAATTTCATTTTATCTATCTCATGCTGTAGATGTTGAGTTTGAATATAGGATTTTTTCCATCATTTCTAATTTCTTCTCATTGGCTACTTTTCTCTCTTCCTGCATCACAACTAAAAGATTAAAAAGTTCAAGTTTTTTGGCATCACCTCCAGCTTCATTGCTCTTATTTTTTCGTTGTCTCGCTTTCTCAGCTTTCCTACACGGTGGTCTGTCTAAGGATCCATACGACACTCCTTCAACTCCACAATTTTCAGAGACTGAAGTAGAAGGCAAAGAGCTGCGAGGAGTATCATAATGTTCAATTTTTTTCTTCTTTGCTTGAGATTCCTCCATCCATTTTGGCTGATACCTTAATTCATTCCAACAATGTTCAAATAGAAAGAAAGATTTATAGAGTTCCTTGTACAAGTTTTTGGTATCACATATCTAAAAAATTTGAAAAGAAGATATTCATTATAATTTCAAATAAATATAAATAATTTAGCAATTTAACTTTATTTCAAACCTTGTCTTTCTCTATTAGCCCACTTTGATTAAGTCTTTCTATCTGTGCAAAGCACCCACAAAATTTATTGGTAGAAAGCTGAATTGTCGACCAACGATTCATCAAAGAATTTTGACTATGAATTGGTCATCCATTTGGCTTGTATTGGTTGAAGAATTCACAAACCTTTTGCCAATATGTCTTAGACTTTTGTTCATTTCCTTGTACAGCATCCAAACTAATATTAAGTCATGCTGAAATTATCATAATGTCTTCTTCTATTGTAAAATTGACACATCTTTGTTTTTTGGTGGTGAAATCTAATTGAGGAGACTTTGAAGAAGATAAACATATAACTTCATCGTATAAATGTAATCCATCATTTAATAGATTGGTGAAGTATGCTTCATGCTGAAATGGATCCATTATAGATGGCCAATTTCTGATTTCAAAAAAAAATATTATTTAGAATAATATAAAAAAACCGAGTTGATAAAAATATAGAAATAAGTTAAAAAAATACAATTATTTAATCATATTAATTAAAATAATTACAGAAATGAAATACTAAAATAAAATATCTAATCTTTTAAAATAAGCAACACATAATCTCAATGACTTGAACACACATACACAATCACACATACATTCACACAAACAAGCACACACACGAGCACACATACAATCACACACACAAGCACACATACAATCACACACAAAAACACAAAAAAAATATCGACACAACGCACACTTATTTCGTGCAGCGAAAACCAAAAACATGAGATAGCTGTATTAAAAAAAAACTAGTTTTCGTGTCTTTTAAAAATGAAGGATTTCTGGTTTAAGTCTATTTCAAAAGCTATAGGTTTTCGCGCATCTGGTTTTCGTGCAGCGAAAACTAGATTTCGCTGCACGAAATACGAATTTCGTGCAGCGATAACAACTTCTCGCTGCACGACAAAAGCATTTCGTGCAGTGAGATACTCATTTCATTGCATGAAATTTAGTTTTCGTGCAGCAACAACGTCAATTCGCTGCACGAATTATGGTTTTCGTGCAGCGAAAAACTCATTTTGCTGCACGAATTAAGGATTTCGTGCAGTGAAATTTTCATATAGCTGCACGAAATTTTGATTTCGTGCAGTGAATACCTTAATTCGCTGCACGAATTAAGGTTTTCGTGCAGCGAAAACTTCATTTCGATGCACGAAATCATGTTTTCGTGCATCGAAAACATTTTCTGTAGAATTGCGAAGCATTAAAAATATGAATAATACCTGTATTTTGGTTTATCTTCAATAAATATTCTCCTCGATTGATGTGTTTGGCAAGGAACGAAGACTCGCTATTTCTAGCGAGTGATTTGGGCGATATTCAAAATAGCGAGACGGATGGCGAGGCTGTTGGAGATGGTTTTTGTAAAAATTATCACTAAAATAGCTAAACGGAGGCGTTTAGGGAGCCTCTTGGAGATGCTCTTACAGCCTACGGGAGCCAGATATATTTTTGGTAGTTGGAATTATGTTGGGTTACTTATAAATTTTTTAGATTTAGAAACAAACTTTTGATATTTTTAAAAATTTATAAAACTAAAAATAAATTAAAAATAAGTGCACCCAAATTCGTAAGTCTTAAATTATCCTCTCTCCTGCCCCTCGTCCCTCGCCCCTGCCTTGTCCTTGCCCCTCTCTACTCATCCCTCTCCCCTTACTCGTCTCCACGAGCTCCTTTGTGGAGCTCGTCGTCAAGCTCTAGGTCGTGCTCAATGGAGCTCGACAGAGTTCTCGGTCGAGCTCCTAGAGTTCAAATGAGCTCGACCGAAAGTTCCTTCTAGCCAGTCGATCGAGCTCCAGGAGCTCGATTGAGCTCTCGGTCTAGCTCCAAGAGCACGACCATGAGCTCTAAGTGATCAATAGAGCTCATGGTCGAGCTCCATCGAGCTCGATAAAAGAGGGTAGAGGTGTCAAATGAAATGTGTTAGGCCGGCCCGGCCCATTTTTAGCCGGCCTGACCATGCTTCCGTGTCATGCTTGGGTGGCACAGTTCTGTGGAGGTCAACTTAGCACGGGCTCGTGGCACGAATTTGCTGGGTTCAGCCCAGTCGAGCCAACCCCCTAATTTTAAAAAAAATTAGGGTTTCTACGCACGACATCGCGCCGCCGAACCCCTAAATAAAAAAAAATTAGGGTTTCAACATGCATAGTCGCGTCGCTGTGATTTTTTTTTTCACTTCATGGCTTGGTGAGTCTTGCCCGTTAGGCTCAGCTTTTTCCGCTAGGGCGGTTTCTCAGCTCGTGCCAAGGTACCGTGCCAACGGGCCACGGTACCGTGCCGGGCCATGCACGGCATGAGGCTCGGTTGGCCTTTAGCATGGCCGAGCATGAGCATGAGAAATTCCCATGTCATACCGGCCCAAGCACGGCCCAGCCCAACCCGGTTGACATCTCTAGGAGAGGGCGAGAGCCAATGAGAGAGGGCCGATGGGAGAGAACGATGGTAATTTAAGATAAACGTAATAGAGTGTACAAAATTTTTAAATATTTTAAGATTTTTGTAACTTTTTTTCAAAATTAAAAAATAAATTTCAAATTCTTAAATTTTTCTGGGGTATCACCCCAAAACATAATTACCCCATTTTGGTATAATGTAAAATGGACCAAAACAAATAGATAGTAATATTTGTGTTTTCGATCATCAAAAATAAAATAATTAAAAAATATATATTTAATTTGAAAATAAAAAAAAAGTATACTAAAATCTAAAATAATTACCTTTGATACACTAAAAATCAGAAATTCAATTTTGTCCTTAATAATAATTTTAATAAAATTTAAAATTATGAATAACATAAAATCTCACGACTTTCAAGCATAATTTTGACTATATCCAACATTTTGAAATATTGGTTAATAACATATATTAATAGACAAATAAAGATAAATATATAAATATAAATATATATGAAAACATAAATATATATAAACATATAAATATATATATATATATATATATATATATATATATATTATTCATCATTGTTTCCAATTGATGCAAGTAGATGGATTGGTTTGGGTATAATTTTAATTTGGGAGGCCGTGGGTTTTAATATTAACGTTGTTAATGGAGTGAAAATTGTGTTATGTATATAATTTAGATTTTTTTTTTTAATATTGTTATTAGGGGCAAAACTAGATTTCCAATTTTTAATGCATAAAAATGTAATTATTTTAGGTTTTAGTACACTTTTTTAAAATTTTGAAAATAAAAAATCATTTTTATAATTATTTTATATTTAATGTACCAAAACACAAATCTCCCAAAAAAAATAATATTTTAGAACTACACTTTTTCTAATTTAAGGTTTGGAGACCCAAATAAAAAATATTTAAGATTTTGATCATTTTTTAGTACCAAAATTTTGAAACCCAATTCTACTCTATTATTAAAAAATCAAAAAAAAAATGCTTGAACACTTTTTTATGCATGGTTATGTATAATAGTTATGAATAAACTAGAAGTCGTATTATGTACAACATTATGCATAAACAACAAGTCATGTTATGCATAACATTATGATTAACACAAGTTTATGCATTAACAAATCAAACGTGGTGTTTAAGCCTAAACACAATTTGTTGTTTATGCATAAACAACATGGTATGCATAAACAACGTGGTATGCATAAACAACACGGTATGCATAAACAAACAAGTTGTTTTAGCATAAATTATGTGTTATGCATAAACAAACCAAATGTGTTGTTTATGATAAACACTGAGTTGCTTATGAATGTTTCATAGTTCTCTTTTTTATGATTTCTTAGTTCTCGCTCAACAATTGTAGCTTTCATCTACACTCTTTTGCCACTTAACTCTGCGATCTTATTAGTTACTTTTAAGCTTGAGTTTGAGAACAACAAGCCATAATGGGTAGTGGAAATAACCATTGGGCGCAACTACACCCGCACATGCACATGCAATGAGCATTGGAAAAACATTAATGATGTGTACATTATTTTTAAGTTTAAAATATGAACTTTAAATTTATAAGTAAAATTTTATTTAAAAAAAATATAAATTTAAAAATTAAACTTCACTTCAATATAAATTAAAATTAATAAAATTCATGAGACCAAAACTCAGTAAAAAATTGTACATCTATTCTATTTTTAAACATCATTATATCTTATACCAAATAATATTAAATTGAAAAGGGTTAAAAAAAAGGATACATTAATAAAAAATAAAATAGAATAGATTACATGTGAATCATTTGAGTAATTGAGTTTTAAATCTATGATTAGCAATTAGTTTGTGTCAGTAGTATGGATAAGATCATAATGCTTTATTCTAAAGCTAGTGGCATCAGTAGCCTCAATATTTACAATGTCATATGAATCATCACTAACCACTAGCTCTTTTATTATATCATGAATACTCATCTTTGAATTTTCTCAGTCTTTCAAACATAAAAATACTTTTACAATATTTGATCATGGTTTGTATCTCTTATTTGAAATAATATTTATAACTATAGGAAAATAAAATATGATATTATATTAGACATATAGGTATTAGTAAATCATATGTTATCTTAGATACCACATGATGTGTAGATTCATATCCCAATATATCTAAATTCTTAGTATCATCATATGACAAGATAGAATAGTAATTGGTATCCGAGTACTAAGATAAATTACTTTATTCAATGGATCACCTTATTATTTACCCCTTACTAACTAAATAGAAAATATATCATCTTCTACTTTGAGTCTCAATAATAACTAACACACCAAGTATCTTAATATATAAATATATTAGATAATCTTTCATAAATCTAACTATTAGTTTCATCTGTTGGTTCAAATAGGTGGATATGTATCTTAATATATTTCATACCTCTTTCACCTTTGCCATATAATCTATGCAGGTAGAAATAATAAAAAAAATGAGATGAAAGACTAATATTTTAAATATTTAATTTTTATCTTAACAAACATGACACTATATTTAAGGTATCCTCTATACATACTAAACACATTACTAATATTACATATGCACTTATGAGTAATGCAAGTGGTTAATGTCTACACAAACGAACACATATTCAACATATTATAAAAGATTTTTAAGTATTTCATAAATTTATCTCATAGTCTGAATTGTCAATAATAATTTTATCACTCATATTATTTTAAGTCATATATCATATGTTGAACGACGTCAATACGTGACTCTAACATTAGTTTGGTATATTTTCAATAGTATATGATATTCAGTTAAATTTTTTTAGGCTCACTGATAAGCATAGAGTGTGGAACTCATGTTATATACTAAGTATCCAAAGATACTTTAATAAATTTCTTATGTTTTCTAGTACGAGTGAAATAACATATATTTTTGCTTGTGCTATTAGGTTAATTACATGACACATATACCTAATATGAAAAATGCCAACTAAGGGTCTATTTCCAATAGTTCTAACAAACATGCAATGACTACACTATTATTTGAAGCATTATCGGATGTAATACTTAAAATTTTATTTAGAATTTCATATTTTTTAAAGATACCAATTAGACACTCATATATGGTGGAATCATCATGAGGAGGGAAGATCTTAGGAAATCTTAGAATTTTTAATTAGTTTCTACTTAGAATCAACATTGTGTGTGACGAGGTATGCAAATGGCTTACCATCATTACTAGTCTAGTTGGCGGACATCACGGACACTACTCAACTATATTTCCTATGTTTATTTAGTACTAATTATTTTTTTAGTTTAAAATATTTTATTATATAATTTTTACTATTATATGGTGATCATAATAATTATATCATAACCAAATTAGGAATAGGTTTGCATTATATTAATTACTCTTAGATCATTTGAAAATTTAATCAAGAGACTTATATAATAATTAATTTAGTCATGTCTTCCATCCCAAACTCATTGCAATAAATGAAGGGGGTTACTAAACTTGAAGTTAATCCAACATCAATTTCAAAGACCCTACCACTAAATTAGATTTGCCTAGGATTTAATACACCATATATTTTGATGCATTGGTTGACACATTTCTTAAAGTGGCTAGTGCCACAAGTATTTCTATTTGTATGTATTTTTTATAATATATACATTATGTCAAATCTTCTTTGATACCCTAACATTTTTATTTTTAATTATATTAAAGTACATCTAGACTATTGAAGTTTATATTGTTTAAGTTTTTAGACAAATGTGTTGAAATCATAGGAAAAAACTTAGTTTCAGTTTCGAGGCTTCTGGTCGAGTTGTCATTATTATCAATATATGCATCAAAAGCATTACTCTTCGACATTATTATCTATATATATGTCTAATTCATTTTCATTAAATTCATTATTTATTATTTTTTTAATGCTTAATTGTAAGACTAGACTAAAAATATAAGAACTAGAGAAGGAGGGAAGTATTTTTTATTTAATATTTTATTTAATTTTTTAATTATTTGTTAATCTAAATAAAATAAAGTTATAAAAATTAAATAATAATGTATACCTTAATTTTATATGCTTAGCAAACTTTTTGAATGTTTTAATTGTATTCTCATGCTTAGATGTCGTTGCTCATCACGATAATGAAATTATTATCACACTAGCACTCTGATATGCAAAATAAAAATAATAAAAAATTTTATTTTAAAAAATAGAAATAATAAAGCACAATAATATTTTAAAAGTAATAAGAGGAGAAGAGAATTGAAGAGTTTATAAATTAAATATGAAGAATAAATATATATATTAGGCTAAAATTCGATAACTATTAGATTTTTGCCAATGAGTCATTGGAAATAATCCGACAACTCCCAAATAAGCATATTTTTAATTTATTTTTCCAACAAGACAATGAAAAACATTGTCATGTCACTATCCTTATTGATCCTCACTGACCATTTTAAAAAATGGCCTGCTAACAAAGCAAGCCATTTTTTTAAATGGTTAATTTAAAAAATAAATCATGTGGCCAGTGTTGACATGCCTGGCATGAAGGCCATGCCTAGCAAGATACGAGGCATGATGGGTGTCATGCCTAGCATGACAAAAGGCATGATGAGTATCATGCTTGACAAAGTAAAAGGCATGATTGGTGCCATGACTAGCACAACATGAAGCATGATGGTCACCATGCTTGGCATGACACAAGGAAAGATAGGTGTTGTGCCTGGCACAACATGAGGCATGATGGGTGTCATGCCATGGGGCAGCATGACCAATGTCCATGCATGATTCTAGATCATATCATATTGTGGACTATGCTCAAATCACTAGATTCACTTGACACCTATACCTGATGAGAGTTAGACCTATTTTTCATCCTTCAAGCTATGGCTGATGCTAGGTCAACTTGAACAATGATCAGCCTATTGGGAACAAGTAAAGGTTGTATATGAGCAGGAGTTGAAGAATTGCCCAAATTTGATATTGATATGGTTCTCACTTGCCAATCCTGAGGAGCGAATCAATGGGCTAAGCAATGCTCGTTTAGTTCTCACTATGACAAGGAATAAGAATCTTCATGATCTTGAGTTGTTACTTGCTTTAATTCATGTTTAATCCATGCATTTCAACAACAAAGAAGCTAATATACTCATAGCCAAATCACTGTAGGAATGTCGTAGCAATGGCATACTATGGGCTTCATCGACAATGATGGTTCCTTGTTCTCAACATAAAATCAGGTGCATGGACACTGTCAAGAAATGCGAGCATGATTCCCATGATTCCCATGCCATCTATGCTGTTGCAAAGCTATTTTGGCAAGAAAGGAAGGTAGACAAGGCTGAAATTTGGCTTGGCCGAGTTGTCTCTCTTGCTTCTTATATTGGTGATTTCTGGGTTTTGTACTACCATGGCTCCATATATCACCAACAAAATGTGTAGAAGAGGCACATTGTTGCATAACCAAAACTTAAACATGGAGAGAGATGACAAGCAATTTCCAAGGTTGGCGTGAATTATCACCAACCAATACATTATGCATAATGGTTATGCATCATTGTTATGCATAATGCTTATGCATAACTATTATGCATGACACTTGAGTAAAAACATGTTTATGCATAACTATTTTTTTATAATAGATGGGTAATTTTGGGTTTCGGATTTTTGGTGCTCAAAAGTGACCCAAATCATAAATAATTTTGATTTAGGCCCCAAAACTTTAAAAAAGAAAAAAAACATGAGTCCCAAAAAAGAATTATTTTTGTTTTAGACCCTTAAACATAATTATCTCCATAATTTTTCTAAGATATTATTGAACATAAAGTTTTAATACACTCAAAAAATTATGAAAATGAAGTTTTACCATGCCATGCAACACTAAACAATATTTAATTTATAAATTAATAAATAAATAAATAAATAAACATGTGTGTGTGTGTGTGTGGGGTGTGTTATATGCAATATATATATTATGATATATATCATGATATATATACAAAATATAAAGTTATGTATCACAATATATCATGATATATATAGTATAAAAAGTTATATATGCTGATATATATATATATGCATACTATATGCATATATATGTGGGTAATTAAATATACATAGATATACATACATACATATATATATATATATATATATATATATATATATATATATATATATATATATATATAGTTATATATACATATGTATGTATTTATATAACTACATAACAATAACTATATGTTATGTGTGCGAATGTTTTGTGCGTGCGTGTGTATGTATATATATTGTATGTATAGTTATATCTACATAAATATTGATTTAGATAAGCTATGTATACATATATTTATAATTTATATATAAATTTAGATGTTGTATATAATTATATATGCATATGTAGACACACACACACACACACACACATGTATATATATATATATAACTATTTATTATCACTATATATAAAAATAACTATATATATGTATGTATGTATGTATATCTATCTATACTTAAATGTAACTATATACAACAAAGTGAAAAGATTATCTAGAGAGCATTTCTAATGCTATATCTAATAAGGAAATGGAAATCTAAATTAAGCCTCTATCTTTGGAGGAAGTTAGAGTAGCATTATACGACATCAAATCAGATAGTATGCTGGTGATTGATAGTTATTCTACTTTCTTCTACAAGACTTGTTGAGAGAAAGTAAAGTGTGATATATGGTAAGGATGTATTAGCTTTAATAAAGATGAATTTCCCAAAGCCTTCACCAGCACAATGATCTCTCTCTATCCCAAAAAGGATAATCCAACAAAATGATAAAGATTATAGACCAATTAGCCTTTGTAATATCTCTTATAAGATAATTTCTAAAATCCTAGCACTAAGAGTCAAAATATCATCAATAAGTGTATTTCTTACAACCAATCGAGTTTTGCATCGAATAGAAATATTTTCAATGATATTCTTTTAGCATAGGAACTAACACATCTCATCTCTAAAGATATTAGAGGTGGTAGTGTGATTATTAAATTTGATATGGAGAATACTTATGATAGAGTAGATTGGTCATACTTATTAAATATGTTAACCAAGTTGAGCTTCCCCGACACATGGAATATCATGATAGAATGATGTGTCTGTCACAATTAGTAAAGATGCTTATGATTGAATTTTTATCTAGATCCCTTAATAAACTATTTGTGGAGATTCCTAGCATAAGATATCTTTTAGATAGCCAAGTGACAATGAGTCAGTTGGCTTATGTGGATGATATGATAATTTTCATAAATGGACTAAGCAGTTCATTCAGAAAATTAAAGAAGTTTTATAAAGGTATGAACAAGTATTTGGTCAGGCTATCAATTTCCAAAAAAAAAAAGGTTTCTACTACAAAGAGAAAATAAAAGAAAGAATAAGAGTAGAAGAGTTATAAAAACTTGTTAGGAATAGAGGAAAAAAAAACTTTCCAATCACGTGCTTGAGTTGTCTTGTATACAAGGGACATAGCAAGAGTATTTATTTCAAAAGTATCCTTGCAAAATTGCAAAATTGTAATTAATGATGGTTTAATAAGTTACTATCAAAGAGAGACAACATTATATTAATTAAAAGTATACTTTCGATAATGCCACTATATCTAATCTAGGAAATGAATATATCCTTAATGGTTATTAAATCAAAATAAAAAAAAATAATGTCTTGGTTATTATGGGGTCACGACAAAGAACTAAAACATATAAAATGCACAAAGTCGGCTAATCTCTACAAACCAAAGGAAGAAGGTGGTTTGAGATTATGAAACCTTCTTGATATTTCTACAGTGATGGAGGGTAAGTTAGGGTGGAAATTCTACACTAAAATAGTCTTTTCTTAATAGAAATACAAGAGATAGGTAATGTAGTTTGGGATATTCAATAACAAAAAAAAAAGATACTTGGACACTCCAGTATGAAGAAGAAATAAAAATGAAAGTACTAGAATCGAGTAACATATAGCTTAGAGATTGGAAAATGGTGATATCTCACTTTGGTAAAATAAGTGCCTTGGGTAAGATAAAATCAGTTCCCCTACACTAATAGGGCCCCCATAAACTCTCATAAAAAATGTTCCAAAGAAGATAATTGGAATTTAGATAATATTAATAACACACTACCCCCGACATTGTAGACTAAATTAGCAAGATAGTAAGAAAAATATAGATAAACCAATATGACTACCCCCATTTAGATTTAAATTAGCCTGGGAAAAATTTTGGATTAAAGATGTGACCCCCAAAAGGGTTACAGAAATATGACATAAACATATTCTACAAAACATCTCGTTCTTCGATTGGAAAGTGATGAATAACTTTTCCAACATATGAAATATTAAAAAAGAAAGGATTCTACATAGTGTCTAAATAAATTAATTATCCAAACAAAGAAACTAGGAATCTTTTAATGCTGCACTAGGAGGAGTCCCTATACGTCTGGAAGGAATATTATCATAATATTATAATCAAAAATTATAATATAGATCAAGCACTGCAATTAGATAAGCCCATGAACGCAAAAATTTCAATCAAATAATAGTGGATCAAATGATATATTCTTATATTTATAATATAGTTATGGAAAGATTATAATAATGTTTGGTTTAGTGTGAAAGTTTTCTCGGTAGAAAAAACTAGTTTTCAAATAGATTTGTTAATAGAAAATTTTACGTTAGCATTAAGACTCAAAGTTAAGAAAAGATAATAGATTAGAATCCTAAGAAAAGAGTTGGACAAATTCTTATTATGACTAACTTGATTATTAGTGCTATATCACAGACATAGGTACAAAAATGGGAGAAGAATAATTATGTTACACAAGAAAATATGTTAGATTTCTATGCAATTATTTCTTTTTTTTTATGTAGTACTCATGATTGTAGACACTGGTATAATATGAAGGAGAAGAAGATAAAAATAAAAAAAGAATAAAATTGTAAGGGTATCAAAGATAAATATGGAATTCTACATTATTAATGCTTTGTGATTTTTTATGTATTCCTATCACTTAGACCATTGATTTTTTTTTTTTGGGGGGATTTATGTGTATTCAAATGCATAGAAGCACAAAATGGATAGAATTTTGGTAGGTTGGCCCATAAAGGCCAACTTAGTTTCCTATAACTTTTTTCATTATTAATAAAATTTATTTTATTTTAAAAAAATTAAATGTAACTATATGAAATTATATGTATATATAGTAATACAACTATATATTTTATATGTGTGTGTGTGTGTGTGTGTGTGTATTTAACTATCTATACAACATGTATATATATGTGGGTAACTATATAGATACATAGATATGTATATATAACTATATACAACATAGTTATCTATATAACTATATGTAACTATATGTGTGTGTATGTGTGTGCGCGTGTCATGATATATATATTACTACGAAAAAAGACGAATTTAGAAATGGAAATTAGAAATAACCAAATCCATTTCTAAAATTAGGAATGGATTTGAAACTAATTAGAAATGGAATTTACAAAACTAGAAAAAAATTGAAACAAAAAAAATTTTGTCGCTATTTAGCAATTGAAATATTTGAGTTTTTTTAAACTATCACTAATTACAACACGAAGTAGGATGTTGATACGTTTGCATGACATTTAGTGATGGAAATATTTGTATCCATTTATAATTAGAAATGGAATTCATATCCATTTCTACTTTTTGTGAGAGACATTAATTCCATTGTTAAATGAGAAATGACATGCATACCCATCGTTATATCATTAAAATTGATTATGCGATGAAAAGACATTCCATCGCTAAAATAATGACACAAATAATTTCTGTCGCTAAAATATGATAATTAATTTATGAAGAACACTTCAAAATTTCTAACATTCTAAGGGTTTCGTGGATGTTTGGTTGTTATTCTAATTTCATCTGAATCATTTATGGATTGCCTATTCTCCATATATTGATCGATGTGAATTTCATCTATAATCTAGGTATGAAATCATGATTTTTATTTTAACTTGTATATATTGTATTCAAGAATAGTTATATTTGTACATTTTGATGTTATGTATAATTTCTTTTCATTTCTAACATTCATATTGGGTTCAATATTATTATTTTGTTGATTTATTATAAATATAATTGATAAACCATAGATTTTACATTTTTTTTTTCATACTTAGATTTGTTAAAATTTTTTGGAACCTAATTGAGTTATGAATTTTTTTATATATTTTATTATTGTTTTATAGTCAAGACCATTATAATTATTTTGTATTTTGTTTTCTTACTAGTATTTGCATGAAATTTAATAATTTCAAAAATAATAACTCATAATAATAGTGCAACCTTAACAATAAACAATTTATAATTATTAAAATAAATACTAAAAGTTCATTTGTAATAATAATAAATATGAAAAAAAAAATTATGAGAATATGCAATTAAAATGGTGAAACATAATGAACAATTGTAAAACTAAAAAAAAGATTATGAGATTAGCAGGTTTTCCCATTCATTTATTAATGTTCTATTATATATAATATGTTTCTCTAATTATTTAGTAGTCATTATTAATTTAGAAAATAATTAATTATGATATTGCAATTTTTTTTTATTAATGCAATTTCATATGATATAAATAAATATCAAATATTTAGTTTTATTTAAATGATAAAATTATAACTTATGTCTTTTGAAAATTGTTCAAGACATTGGAATAACCTGCCTAATCTCATTTTAATCCAAAATTATCTAATAATTATTTTACTACAACTTATTTGTTAAATTTATGTAATGTCATTAAAATGTTACTACATCTTTATTACAAATAGATCTCTATATGTATATTATTATAATTTAAGAAATATTAATATTATGTGTTATAGGAATGGAAAATATTATACAACCTCATCATCAATGGATGAATGTAAGACTAAAAAATGAATTTTTAATTGATTAATTTGTAAATGGGATTGAAATATTTATTACTTTTGTAATTAGTTTGTAAATGGAAAATAGCCTAAATTTATGGATGAAACAAAAATAAAATGCCCATGTAATGCTTATAAATGTCAAAATTGGAGTTTCCATATTGTGGACACAATGTGATATCATCTTGAAAAGAATAGATTTGTTAGCGACTATTATGTTTGGTATAAATATGAAGAATTACTTGTACCACAAATAAATAAGTATTATGTGTATAGAAATGTTGATTCAAATATTGCAATGAAATTTATTAATCCGAATGATGCATGCCAAGTAATTTTGAAGAATATTATTGGTCATTCTTTAAATCCATATTTTGTTGATAATATTCTAATATCATTAGTAAAACAATTTTATGAAATACTAAAGGCTTTAAAAGAAAAGATTTGAAAAGGTAATCCATATGGCAACTCAAAGTTATATGTGGTGGCCAGACTAATGAATTTAAAGGCAAAATATCATTTTTTAAAAAGGTGTTATGATAAAATATGTTAGTTGTTATCTAAATTGTTACCAAAGAATAACATCATGACAGATAATTTTATAGCATAAAGAAGTTAATGTGATGTTTGGGTTTGCTGGTGAAAAAGATACATTATTGTATTAATGGTTGCATGATATATTGAGACATAGATAGTGAAGCAATTGCATGTAATTTTTATAACTATTCTTGGTACAAAAAAAAATATAGCATGTAAAAGGTAAATATATATATATTTCTCACAAGAAGATATATTATTTCTCATTGACTCTTCATTTTCAAAGATTATTTGTATCTAATGCTATTGCTAATGATATGAGTTGGCACAAATAGCATGTTATTAAAAATGATGTGATGCAGTAATGCTTAAATTCTCATTTTTAGAAATATTTTGATAATTGTCGATTATATTTTATAAATGAAAGTCTAAATGTTGGATTAGGGTTATACACAAATAGATTTCATCCATTTAAACAAATAAGGAAACAATACTCTTCATGGCCAATTATTATTACCCCTTATAATTTACCACCATGGATATGCATGAATGATGAAACTATATTTTTTTGTGTCATCAAGCCTAGTCCGAGAAATCCAAAAAACAAATTAGATGTTTTTCTCTAACCCCTTATAGTAGAGCTCAAAATTTTATAGGAGGAAGGTGTCGAAACATTTGATATATCTAGAAAACAAATATTCAAAATGTGAGCAATAATTAAGTGAACTATAAATGACTTTTCTGCATATTTAATGTTGTCCAAATTGAGTACTCTAAGAAAATTAACTTGTTCTTATTGCATAGAGGACTTGGATAGATTTTATCTGAGCAAAGGAAGAAATACTTCTTGGTTTGATAATCATCATAAATTCTTACATGTGGAACTTCTATTTCGAATGAATATTGATGTATTTAAGAAATGCCATAAAGCCATTAAAAGTGCATCATATTTGATCTCAAGTGATGAAATATTAGAATTAATTGAAAGATATAGGTTCAAAAATATTATAGATGTTGATGCAGATTATATTAATGTGCAAATTTAAAAGAATTATCACTATGGTTGGAAGAAAAAAAGTTTCTTTTGAGATTTGCCTTATTGAAAAACAAATCTTATTAGACACAACTTAAATGTGATACATATTGAGAAGAATTCTCTTGATAGTATTTTAAATACTATAATGAAAGTGGAAGAAAAAACAAAAGAAAATATAAAATCAAGAGAGGATTCGAAAAAGTTACATTCATGTCTAATGTTACACAGGAACGAATCAACGAATACTTTTTCTAAGACTTGTTATAGTCTTGAAAAGGATGCAAAGGAAGCTTTATGCAAATGGCTGATGGAGCTTAGGTTCATTAATAGATATGCATCTAACATGGGAAGAGTTTATATGAAGAAACATAAGTTATTTGGAATGAAAAATCATAAGTACCATGTGATCGTGCAGAGACTAATACTCATAGCATTCCATGAATTACTTTCACAAAATATTTGAGAAGTATTGATTGAAATAAGCATTTTTTAAGAATCTCACTTGTAATATCATAAAAAAGCAAAAAATAGAACAATTACAAAATATCATTCTTATTATTTTATGCAAACTTGAGCATATTTTTTCTCCTAACTTTTTCGATTTCATGGAAATCTTTCAGTCCACTTGCTTTATGAATTCATGATAGCATGCCAAGTTATGAGGAAATCTTCATTCAACCAATAATTGATAATAAATAGTACGTAGCTTTCTTAAATTTACTATATACATTCATTATCAATTATCAATTTTTAAATTTCAATTAAATATAAAATAATATGTGAATGAAATTAGTATGGTAATAATAACAATGTGTCATATTGCTACTTATTGAACATTATCATTTATAATAAAATAATGTGTTTGTTTACAAGTTTTGGATAATAAATATAAATGAAATAAATTTTAACTTTATATGTAGCAAAAAATGTGTATTTTGTTTATATGTATATGTACGTGATAATTTTAAATTATTTATAAGTTTATTCCTTCTACTTCTCATATAATTAGGAAGGTATTCAAAAAGAAATTAGTTAAGAAGGGTAAAAAGTGAAGTAAAGTTCCCCTAAGTATGAAAGAATTTTATTGGGAAGAGTTTGAGTTATATCTTTTATGTATTTACTTATTTTTCAATTTGGTATAATATGATTTACTCTTAAAATAAATGCATTACAATGTATTATTGTTTTATTTAGTTTTTTTTGGATAAAATATAAATGGAATAATATTTTGGTGGTATTGGTGAAAGATACATGGAAACATGTAGTAAGTATGAGATATAATGACAAGCTTAGTAGATGAAGAAAAAATTATGGTACGGATGCAAAACATAATTGCACTGTCCTTAGTGTTTGTATAAAGTGGTGGGAATACTAGTATATTGAGGAGTTCACTACCTTTTCCTAGGTGGCCTCACACAGTCATTGATCAAAAAAAGTAGGTGAGGGGCCAGGAACTTCAAAACAAATTGGAGGTTCAAAGGTAATACCAAAATTTGATATATCTAGTATAAATATTTTTTATTTTTTGTTTTTATTTAAATTTTTAGAATCTAAATGATAATATCTATGTCATAATGAATGATGTACCACAATGGTAACTAATATTTGTTTTTAGGAGGCTGAGTTGGGACATCCACCAACACTATTTGAGGTATTCAAGCGAAAACATAAGAATCAGGATGGATCATTTGTAGATAAACACTCAAATGATATTGATGTGAGTTTCTCATTTTGTACTTGTAGTTTCATTTAATAATTACAAATAATAATTACAAAATCAAAAAAATTAATAATTGCACATTAACTATAAATAAAATGCAAACTCAAGTATATTTTTTTCCCATAACTAATGATTTATTATTTATGAACTCATTAAATATAATTACTAACATCATTTTTAATATATTTTGTAGTAGGGTAAGGATAAATTTTTGTGTTGGTATAAAATTTATTTTAATATAGTTATTTGATGAGTTATATTGTATTTTAATAATTGTAAAAAGCTATGGAAATTATGGTTGCAATTGCTTCATAATTGATAGGTCCTTCTACAAAGGCACGAAAGATTAATATTTCACATATTTACCTTCGAGCTGTCGGAGTGGAGCCAAAAAAATAATAAGTGTATGGTCTTGGTACCTATACCCATGCTTCTATATTTTATCCAGGTTCTATTTGGAGTACTTCACCATCATCTTCTAATTATAATAATATGTTTGATGAGATATTTCATGAGGATATGCAAGATATTCAAGATACATTGCAAAATAAAAATAATGAGATGCAACAAAAGAATGAAGAGATGCAAAAGTAAATTGAAAAAATGAAAAAAAAAAGAGGCTAGAATATTGAAAAGTGGGGAGGAAAGAATGAAACAAGAGGAAGAAATGCAATAGAATATTTTGAAGATGGAGAAAATAATGTGTATGTTGGTAGAAGTATCATTTATTTTTCATCATTATGAAGAGGATCCATTCAGATCTCTAAAGGACAATACTCACCGGGAGGACTCGTAGTTGTCTGTGTTGTGTTATTAATTTTTTGCAATGTATGTCTTTGATCCGAAATTATGGTTTTTTTGTTAATCTTTTTTTAATTACGTTATAAATTGTGTTTTAAAATTTATGGGCATTTATGTTAATTATCGGTCATTTTATTCTATGGTGGATATTATGTGAATGTTATATGTTGAATAATATGTAGATGTGCTTATTTGGTTACAGGTCATATAGTTTCTGTATGTACTTGTATATTGTATATAGCATATAAAAACTACACAAATGGAATTTGTTCCTATTGCAAATAATAGAAATGCCTTATTCCATTTCTAAATCCATTATAAATAGAAATAGATTCTTGCATTTCTTTGATGATCCATCACTCATTTAGAAATATATTAAATATTTCTGATTTTTATGTCTTAAAATTAGTGAAGGAATCCAAGATCACTTTGCCTTCACAAAATTTAGTGATAGATTTTTTTCTGTCACAATTTATAGAAATACCATTGCATTATCTATTTCTATAATTTAGAGAGAAAGATTATAGAAATGGAACTAATCCATTCTAAATCCCTCGCTATTCAACCATAGTGATGAAATTATAAATAGAATAGAGCATTTCTAATTCCATCTATGTGTGTGTGTGTCATTAAATATATATAGAGTAAATAGCTTGGACTACATTCCCTAAGTAATTTTGATAAAAGAAGTCCATGAGCTATGTCGAGGCCTTACATTAGAAAAAAGTTAAGGAAGCACTATACATCATAAAATTAAATAGCATGCTAGGTATAGATAGCTTCTCTTCCTTCTCTATAAGTCTTGTTGGTACATAGTGAAGAGAGACATGTGGGAGGGCTACGTGAGCAGTGAGCTTTTTCAATGGAAAAAAATTTCCAAAATTATTCTGTAGTACCATGATTTCACTATACCCCCAGAAAGAGAACTCCTCGAGTTGGAAAGATTAAATACCTCTCAGCTTCTATAATGTGTCTTTTAAGGTAATTTCAAAGATTATGGCTCTAAGAGTCAAGATGGTACTCTACAAGTGCATATCAGAGAACTAGTCAATCTTTGTGCCTGGGAGGAATATCTTGAATAATATTCTTATAACACAAGAGATGACTCACCTCATCTCAAACGAGAATAAAGGTGGTAACATGATTTTTAAACTAGACATGGAGAAGGCTTACAATAGGGTGGACTGGTCATATCTGAGTAAGATACTAGCTAAGTTCAGATTTCTCGATGAGTAGGTCAACATGATCGATGTTTGTGTAGCACATAATTGATTTTTAGTTATGAATAATGGAGAAGCATCATCAGGGTTCTTCTAGTCATCTCATGGTATTCAAAAAGGTGACCCATTTTAATTAGCCTTATTCATGTTAGCTGCTAAGTACATCTCTAGATGTATTAATAACCTTTATGAGAAGTACCCAAGAGTTAGCTTTCTTTCATGTATCTATTCTAGGTATCAGTCAGCCATCTGACATACGTGGATGATACCACCATCTTCACAAATGGACTGAGCAGCTCTATTAAAAAGGTAAAGGAGGTGCTCCATAGGTATGAGTAGGTCGGTGGCCAGGCCATCAATTTCCAAAAAAGTATCTTTTACTATCAAGCGAAGACAAAATGTAGTAGGGTGGTAAAGCTCAAGAGACATCTTGGGAAAAAGAAAAATGATCTACCTATCACCAATCTAGGTTTCCCTTTATTAAAGGTAATAGTAAGAATATGTTCTACGATAATATTCTCACTAAGTTTCGATCTCGTATAAAAGGTTATTCCAATAAGCTTTTATCTAAGGGAGAAAAGATCATGTTGATAAAATACATGCTCGCCTCACTCCCTACATACCTAATCTAGGCGGTGAGACCCACACTCACGCTGATCAATATGATGGAGTGATGCATGTCGAAGTTCCTATGAGGTCATGGGAAAGGATTGAAACATTTGAGATGGATGAGATGGGTGAACCTCTACAAGCCAAGAGAAGGAGTGGGCATATGGTTCTAGAATAATTGTGATATCTCGAGAGTGATTGAAATAAAGTTATGGTGGGAGATTCAAATCAAACAGACACTCCTCAATAGATTCCTGTGAGATAGGTATTATGAAATGGGGTTCCCCAACACGAAGAAAAAATATATTGATATGCCAAACTGGAGGAGAATTAAGAAAGAAAGTGCGACATTAGAGAAGTATATTACTTGGAAGTTTGATTTCGGCGATATATAATTTTGGCACGATAAGTGGATGGAATCAAAAAATCTAAGCTCATTTGGATTGATTGGTCCTTGGGAAATACGAGTTAAAGAGTTTTTCAAAGGGGAAGAATAGGACATCAATAAGCTTATTACAATTATCTCTCCTAGTATTGTGGAACGAATAAGAAAGATCATGAGGGGACTAGTGGACAAATAGGTATGGCTTTCAAAAAAATGCACATTCACCTTCAAGTCGGCCTGGGATATGTTTCACACTAGGGGCGGCCCAACATCGAATTATATAGGCATATGACATAAGCATATTCCGAATAAATTTTTTTTCTTTGGTTGGTGCCTAGCGAATGATTTCATCCCAATGGATGACATAATAAAGAGGAAGGGTTTCCACATTGAATCCAAATGTAGCAACTGCTCTTACAAAGAGACATGTAATACACTTGATGCTTCGCTATGAGGATTAACAATGCATTTGGTGTGAATACTTCCCAAATTTGAATATCCTAATTGTTACGATTAAGTAAGCATTCAAGTTGGATAAGCCTTCGAACATAAAAATCATATCTAATTTATCATGGATTAGAAGATATGTCTCCCTATTGATAATGTGGAAGATATGGAAAGAGCGCATTAACGTCATATTTAGGGAAAAACAATTCACGGCCAACAGAATCTTTTTTAGGATTGATGCATTAGTCGAGAATATACTGCTAGCGTGTGGACCGTGAGTTAGATGAAGAGGTAGATGGCCTCGTGACACATGTGTTCTAGTGTTGTAGAATTGACAATCCCCTTGAGCTATGTTTTGCAGGTCAATAGAATTACTTTTATGGCATGGAAGCATGACTGTTTAATAAAAACTTATGTATTTTATGATATATTATTTTTTGGTTATTAGTGTATCTCTTGCTCTGTAGGCTAATTTAAAGGAGATGTCGGTTTGGTAAAGCTTCGGTAGATAAGTGATGCAAAAGGAGAGTATATGGTAAAGCGGTTCTTCAAAGTTTAGATTACTTATGCTTTTTAATTCTTATAGTAGCCATACCATTTTGGAAGTAGATTTCTTTTTTGTAGTAGTTATGTGTATTTCGAGCATAGAACTAAAGAGTGCATAGGATTTGGCAGGTTGATCTAAATCAGCTAGTCTTTTAGTTTATTGTAAACGGTGTGTGTTTGTGATAATAAAATTGTGTTTAAAAAAATTAAATATACATAGGTATACAAACGTATATATATATATATATATATATATATATATAGGTTATATATATACAATTATACACAAACACACACACATATATATGTATGCATATATATATATATATATTCATATATAACTCCATATATATTTACATATTACAATTTGTTATGTGTGTATGTTTATATATATATATATATATATATATATATATGTAAATATATAAATATAAATAAATATAAATAAATAAATAAATAAATATATATATATATATATATATATATCTCTGTAAATAGTTATATATGCACATGTGTGTTTATAACTATTTATATATCACTATGTATATAAATAAATCTATGAATATATATATGTGTATATATATTTAATTTATGTAATTATAAGCATATATATTCATAGATATGTATATATAACTATCTATATATATAATAATGGGTAACTATAAAGATACATACATATATATATATATAACATATATATAATAATAATGGGTAACTTATATAACATATTTATCTATATTACTATATGTAACTATATATATATATATATATTGTGTGTGTGTGTGTGTGTGCGCATTATAGATACACAACATATATAGTATTTACAAACATATGTACATGATTCAGTGTACATGTAGATTCTAATATTTAACTTTATATAAAGCATCTATATCATGAAACATATCATGACATATATCCTTTCAATATTATATATATCAAGATATTTATCTTGATACATAGCGCGCGCGTGTGTGTATTTGTGTATGTATCATTATATATATCATGATATATATGTTTTTAAGATGTTCTATTTTTTTGTTACATTACATGGGATGTTGATGTGTTGGCGTATCATATAGAAAGTTATTTTGGATAAAGTATAATTGAGTACATCAAAATATAATCACTTTTAAGTTTGGTGCCTATCCGGGCAAGCAAAAAATGGTTTTTTTGGAACCCAAATACTTTATATTTGTTGTGGTGGAACATAATATTTTCAAAACATTGAGCATCATGAATTCAAAATTTTATTATATTTACATCTTACTATGTATCCTACAAGCTTTTGGGCCAAATCTTGTCATTGTGGTAATCTAGCATGCCCTATATTAGAGATAGTCATGCATACACAATAGTCCTCAAACCTAAAGGTGGCTCGACATGACATATTGATGTATTGCTCAAAATGAATCATTTTAGGGCATGTTGGGTCTGGTCCACATAATCTAGGAATGGCTAGAATTATGGCATTATTGGAGCATGACCCATGCTGACCATGAGCATAAGCCACGGAAAAATTTATCAAAAGGAAATGTTAAGCCAATCTTTCAAATAAAACCTTAAAAAATCATAAGGTGCTAAAGGAGAAGAATGAAGAAGATGAATATTTGGAAATATATGTGATAAGAATAAGTAAAAACATTCCAAACTATCAATATGAGAAGACTTATTATGGATAAAGTAGTGATTCTATTATACACCATATGGAAATAATAATCAATACTATAATTATCCAAAAGAGATTAATAGAGAGTGAAAATTTAGAAGCCATGAGGATAGCACATTTTATGATCCCCCCATCAACTGAATCTTCATTCAAAGATAGATATGCTCACCCAAATACTAATTGAGGTGAGAAAATCAAATACCACTATGAAAGAGAGGGTGAGATGATGGAATGAGAGAGATAAAGTAATAGACTTGGTTATATTAAAATAAAGTTATGTATTAAAAGTTTTAGTGGCTGATACAGAGGAATTGAAATAAGTCAAAAAAGATGACGAAAGCAATATAACAAAAGTGTCAATGGCTAATATAGGAGATGGTAGAGGCTGAAAATTTAGAATAAAAAATTGAAGATATAATATCGATCATTCCAAAAGAAAAATCTAAATAAAACATTGAAGTTTTGGTGGCTTTTGTAGAGGATTCTTTGGAGGAGAAACGGGATCAAAATGTTGAAAAAGTCAAAATATTCTGTAATGTCAAGGCTAGTGCAAATTTAAAGAAATGGCCTTCATCCTAACTATCCTCATAGATGATTTCATCAAGATAATTACTTATCTAACATCAATGACTAATGCCAAAGTACAAGAAGGAAAGATGCCAAGAATTATATTAAGAATTTAGCTTAGATAATAGATATTTCAGATGAAGAAAAGGTAATATTATTGGTATAGCTATAGATGTTAAATACAACATTACTTGAGAAGCAATCCAAGAGTTTTTTTTTTCATGTTGTTTAATGAAGTGTCTTTTTTAAGAATAAATATTGCATGTACATAGTCATATTCAATTCCTCCAGATAAAAGAATCATAGATTCAAACTAGATATGATTCTGAAATT
This sequence comes from Sapria himalayana, assembly GCA_029783825.1. NCBI lineage: Eukaryota > Viridiplantae > Streptophyta > Magnoliopsida > Malpighiales > Rafflesiaceae > Sapria > Sapria himalayana. Next base: position 1,014,183 of record JAREIK010003411.1, on the reverse strand, counting down.
TTTTATCCCAAAGTCACAATCATTTTTCAACACCACAACTTTGGTGTTACAATAATGAAGGTGTATCACCAAAAATAAAATGTTATAGCCATGGTTGAGACTTATTTCCATTAATTTGAAGGAACTACTTGACATAGCACTATAACTTTTCATTTACAGAAGAAAAATAAGCCCATAAAACAATAACCATCAGTAATCATGTCATGACTTTAATTACTTAACCTTAAACTTTCCTCCACAAAAATCTCAATTCTCTTACGACACCATGATAACATAACCGTAAATTCACTTTGTTTGTTGATTAAATGATGGAAGGGTGAATATCTTCAATGAAAAATATTGGAGAAATGAGAAGTAAGAAGAAAGGGAAGAGATAGAAACCTAAAATCATAGAAATTCCACATGAATCTATGATGCTCACAATAATTTTTGTTAAGAAATTGGGCAACAATAAATGAATTCTATTTTATCCAAGAATGGCTCTATCAAAAAAGTGGTTTCAATGAATTCATTCCTCTTTTGGGGATATTATCAAGATGAGAATTTAGGTATAATTATTTATACACATAGAGATTGAGGCAATTTTTTGATCATAGAAAAATTGTATGCCAATTTGGAGGCAAGGAAAAATATGCTATGTGAGAGGTATTTGGGTGTATTTTGATTGGAGGATAATAAATGAGTTGCTTAAATTCCAAGGAGCCAAGGATAACATAGATTTTAAATTTCTCTAAAGGGAACTCGATTTTTCAACTATTACAAGTTTGTCAATGAATGGGAAATGGTGCATATAGGGTGATTTAAAAGATTGCATATGAAAATTTTGAGGGAAGAACTCATAGGTAAGCAATGTTTGATTGTATTTCATATAATTATTTTTATTGGTGACTTTCCATATCTCGATGATCATTCTAGAGAGAGTGATCATGTTGTATTCTATCCTCATTGGTTACCATTTTGATGTGGAAAAAATCAATAGAAATTAGATTCTTGGGTTTCTTTAGGGTTAATTTTCTAGCCAACTAATTTACCATTTTTTTATTACTCTATTATGTATAGCTGAGAAAGTCACCATGGATGAACATGTTGATGAAATATGTTCAATGGTGTCCCTCTTGACATTGTTGGGCATTAAAATAGGAATTGAAATAGATAAAAAGAGAAGAAGCTAATGCTTAAGAGGAAGGAGTGATAAAAATTTTTGAAGAAGGCTCATCCTTCACGAGAGCTAATATGCAAGTGAAAAAAAGGAGTGGAAAGATGAGAGAATGAGCTAGCCTACATTGAGCATTCCTTTATACATGAAGGTATATTTGTTGTTATTTTAAGCATTTTGAAAAAAAATGCAGCCAAATACTGAAAAAAATAAGGAAGAAGTGAAAATGAGAACAAATCCCTATGCACAATAATAATATAAGTCAACAAATATGATGTGATGTGTGAAAATTATCTCTATCAAAAAGAGATGTCTTTTATCACAAAGAAATAACATTTTGAAAAGGATCTACAAACTCTTGGAGAAATTGATGAAATGCACAGATATTGAATTGATGAGCAGGGATGAATCATTTAGGATACTATACGAGACCATATTGATGGATTGGAAAAGAAAAATAGAGAAAAGAGACAAAACAAATAGAAATTACATAAAATATCGAGAGCACCAGTGGATAGAGGAAGTAAGATAATGTTGTGCAAATCAAAAGGTCTTATAATTTATGATAAATTTTTTGAGGGTGCACTAAATTCAATTAGGAAAAGACAAGAGGTACTTTATGATATTTTGACAAAGATATTGGATTAGTTGGTCACACATAAAAAGAAATTTAAAGAGGCCATCTATTTCTAATAAACCATTCAAGCCCTTAAAAGCAAATTTCACATTTCACAAGTATGGTTTTAAAGAAAAATCATACTGACTAGCTCTCTGAGCACATTGATTTATACTTTTATTTATTTTCATATTGTGAACTTATAATCATTGTGTTGAATTTGATCTGAGATGATGTCATTTTATTTTTTTATTTACCATGAGTGAAGTTATTACTTGGGCATGCATAATAATTTTAGTGTGCGAGTTTATCTAGTATTCAAATTACTGAAGATTCTTAAGTATTTTGGTATTTTTAGATAATATGTAAGCAGGGGAATGAAACATGAATGAATCAAATTTGTGACTTTGTGGAGTTTTAGAGGATTTTGATGGATAATCATGAAATCAATATATTTTTGCAGATATTTGGCTAATAGGTAGATTATGCAATATTGTATAGTTTTTACATTTATTCTTAGCCAAAATACTACACAATTATGCATGATAATTTTTCTATGCTATAACTCTATCACTTTATTAGCATAATCTTTTAACTAAGTAATATATTCTTTGTGTTTATGATATTATTATGGAGCCCTAAGCATGCTTATCTCATAGCAATTAAATGAATGCAACATTAATTTCAAGTCACAATGACCAAGTACCCCCCTATTGCCAAAATTAATGGCTACTTCCTATCATTGTGACTTTATCTTTAATAAGCATTGTGACTTTATAAAGTCATAAATACAGAGCCAAAACTACTTATGACCTTTTTATAAAGTCATAATTTTTGTGTTACAAAAAGTTACAGAGCCAACACTACTTATGACAAATACACAATAATTATTCAGCATTGTGACTTTTAGACATAAAATTTTGCAGAGGATATTACTCGATAATGATCATACTCTAAGGCTATGACTCTTGTTCATGATAAATCAAAGCCACAACCATTATGTTTGAGTTAACTACCAGCACCATGGATATAGAATAAGTGAAATAAGTCAAGGCTAGTACTGTGGCCAATCTTAGTATTATAGTCACTTGAAACACATGAAAGATCATTCTTTGCACCATGACCATGGTGCAAAGAATATCATGCCCATGACCACTCCCATCATCGTGTCCATATTATGCATATGAAAGGCATTTTCTAATATCATGCTCATTCCTAGTATTATGGCTATATTTTGAATGAGAAAAATGAATTTCAAAGCCATGACTATTCCTAGTTCCATGACTTTCTTATAGAAGGATTGAGATACATTCTAGAGTTGTAGTCACTTTCTAGAGTTGCACCCTCGATCTCAAGAAATGAAGGTCAAAGTCATGGCTTTCTTCCAAAAGAGAAAGCCATGACTTTCTACTTAAAGTAATACATAATTATTCAAGCATAAAAGAGAGAGAAAGAAGTTAAGAAGAATCTTTATTCTTCTTCTTCTTCTTCCACACACTAATTAAAAGCTAAGGTGCATCAATTAAACCCTAGAGATGAATTTAACACTCCCTAGAGACTCCACATGTAAGCAAGGAATGCAAGACATAAGCTAATTACTAGAGTTTTGAGGCATAAATCTCAAACTATTCATCTCTAGGGTAGATTTGAGAATTTATATCAAAATAACATGTGATTTAAGATTGTATTACTTTATTTGTGTTATATAAAAATAGTTTTATATTAATAAATATACTTTAATTTATGTTGTGTTATAGAAATTAATGGATGTGTATAATTAAATTGAACTTGAATTAGGATTTTTAATATTGGTAGGTTTATGTGAGCTATAGTGGTAAATAGTGACAAGTAAACAATAAGGCTCACTCATGCATATGGTAGGAAGAAAGTGACATCCCTTCTGACTACGATGCACAAAATAAACTTATACATTAAAACTCAAAATTTGGGTATGAAAACTATTGTATGTATCTTATGAAGCCAAAAGTATGAATAATTTTACATATCAATCTACTATACATGTTTTAGAAAGACTAGTATTTGATTGAGGTAAATATTATATAAAATGTTCTCTTAAGATTTTTGCCTTTCATGTGGAAATCACATCATCACTAAGGAGATCGGTGACAAGTATTTCTCAAGAAATGTATGATTTATTATAACTCATAAAGTGGTGATAACTTTTTGAGTTACTTTCACTTATATAGTTCTCACTAGTAAAACTTGAGAAATGATTATGTTAAATATGAAAGTATAATGTTTTCAAAGCCAAAATTTTAAATACTTATAAACCATGTCAATTCTTGATCTTTATGATATGATACCTAAAATTTAGAGAACAAGAGTATATATATATGAAGCAACCATTAAAGATAATTGATGAGTTGCCTGAAAAATATGAGATTATGAATGACTTTTGAGTAAAGATGAATTATTATATCGATGGTGATGTGCCAAGAGGACAAGTATAATCAGAATTTCATTTAGGATGGGCTTAATTGTGATGGCTATCTTATATAACATTAGAAAAAAGATTCATTATACAACAACCCAACCTTGGTTTGTATTAAAACTTAATATAATTTGAACTATTTGAATTTACATCATATAAATTAAATAAATAAATCACAAATCTAAGATTGATACTACTATTTAAAATATTTATTTTACTAGAATTGAATTGTCTCACAATTAATTGACTAAACTACTGATATAATTTCTATGGGATCAATATCTAGACAAAAGTTTACTTTATTACTTATATAACTCATATACTTATGGATCTTTGTTAACATGATACTGTTACCAATGATAAAAATTTCTCAATAGTAGTTGAACTCCATTAAGGATAAATACTCTTCCCAACTACCCTTGAGATCTAGGATGCAAGCCTAGAGCATGTCCTATAAAGTTTGGATGATCCTCTTTTTTAGATTATCAATCTTGAGATGAAAAGTCAATTGTGTCACCATGACTCACTAGAAACTCTTCCAAAAATGAGTCATAAACTTGGGATCCTAATTCAATATTATGAATACTAACACTCCATGAAACTATATGATCTTATATATGCAACCTATAAAATTTCTTTAGAATGAAAATCATATGTAATGTAGCTAAAAATAAGCTGACTTAGTAAGCCTACCTACTATTACTTACACTACATCATACCCTCATGATGTACATGGTAAGTAAGATACAAAATCTTACATGACATGCATTAACAACCATTAGTTGCTTCTAATAACTCGAGTAATCTCATTGGTTTATGATGCTTAGCCATTAATTGCTGACATGTGAGACATCAATGAACAAAATTCCCAAAGTATTTTTTTATTCCCCTCCAATAATATTGGTGGTGAAAAATATGCTACACCTTCATGCCATCTAGATGCACAACAAACCATGAACTCTACCCATGCATTTCATTACCTCCAAGTCCCTTGAGGCTTTGACCCAACCCAATCCCATCATACTTGAGATTTTCCCTCTAGCTGAAATATGGCCAGCTTTATCTTAGAGGCATCAAAGGTGATCTCTATGGCCTCCAAAATCTTTGTGACATATTGGAACTAATGATCAACAACCATTACATTCCCTTCTCCTATGAACATTTGTGGATGGTATGACTTGAATCTTTGAAGTGTATTTGGCATTCCTTGGTTCATAGTTGCACTAGCCTGTACAATGCTGGAATCCATAGCACTCACCTATGCAATGATGATAGCCACAACACTCACTTATGCAATGGTAGTTGTTGTAGTATCTATACTCTCTATGAAGGTTTGTTCATCAAAATCCAAAGATAATTTTTTATTCTTCTGCCCACCACCTCGATGTCCTCTTCCTCAAATAGAGTATTACATAGTATCACAAGAATAGAGATCAAGTTTAAAAGTTGATATTTTTATCCTTGTTTAACTAGTAATGCATGTGCAACTACAAAGGTTTTGTTTTTCTAACTCTAGTATTTCTAATATATATATATATATATATATTATCATGTATAAAATTTATTTAATACATAGTACATAATCATGTAGTATATTTGGGAACAAAATATGAAATACACAATGAATGCAATGGTCTACTCTCATGCCCAATCAAGAAGTAGGTAATCATTTACCCACCCTCCAATACCAAGTTGACACACCTCAAATGAGTGAAGAATAATGAGAAGACATTCACTTTAAAGCTATCTCTGCAATTCACTAATGGATAAGTAGTAATACTTATCAACATATTACCAATGAAATGAAGACATACAAGTTATTAGAGAAACAATAATCTATGTTTGGAAATAACATATCTAGAATTAAAATGTTGATTATTTGATGTCTAGTTATCCTGAATTTCAAGGATGACATTATAATGTTGGTGCACATTAACATATTTTAATGGTTGGTGAATTAAATTTCATCCATGAAAATGGTCCTGGAAGATGAACTATTAGCTTGTCATATGATGATCACACTTTCAGATAGTTGGATAACTTTGTGGTTTCCTTGAGTATGTCACCACCTAGAGGTGATATGTTAATGCATGTTATGTCAGAAAACTTATTATCCTAAGAAGCAAGGAGAAATGATAATGGATGAGCATCTCATGGTATTCTCATTTTTTAGACACATGGTAGGAGCATCATGAGGCATACACAACCTGATGGAAGAACTCATTCTTCTAGAGACATGTCACAAAGTAGAAAAGAAATTAAGTGTTACTACCATAACAAGATTAGATGCATGAAAAAAAATATTATTCTTGGAAAAAACTATAACAATATCACAAGAGAAGCGATAGACCCATGAGAGAGGCCAACATCATCTCAAAATGTGACTTGATGCTAGTTAGGGATAATATTTTTGCTAATATATTATCTCTAGTAGGTGATTGGCTTATTGACCAAGGAGGATTATTTTATATTACTTGGCACACTGTCTTTTTTATTGCCTGCATATATGATGATTATGAAACAATAAAGAAGGGTAATAATGGGACATCACAAATTTTAGGCAAGAGAGACATTTGTCTAAAGATGAAGACATGGACACCAATTGATAATTAGAGATGTTCACTATTTACTAGATATTCTAGTGATCTAATGTTAGTTGGCATGCGGGATAACATGACATATATCAGTCATTTTGGTGATGACCAGTAGAAACTGGTCAAAGGTATATTAGTCATTGTGAGTGATATAAAGAATAGTACTTTGTATGTCACAGAAAATAGTACTTTGTATGTCACTCATACAATAATAGTTTGTAATGTCTGTTGACATTTGTCTCTAGGCAAGAGTATCTGAAGATTAGATAAATATTGTTCATCAAAAGAGTAATATTAGTTTTTAGTAAAGGAGACTTGGTCATGTGAGCGCGAAAGGTATATAGCTTTTAGCTATAAGTAATATCTTATCATTCAAGTAGGGATCTTTTCCTGATTATTATATGGACAACATGGTTGGAAAAATCCATTAAGTATTGTTTTACTTTTGTCCAACCTTCGAGGAGATCAAATATCCACGATCTTATGCATTCCAATGTCTACTCCATATAAAGAAAAATACTCATTAAGGACCTTTATTTTATCATATTCATTATTGATCAATATAGGAAAGTATGGGCATATACACTAAAAGTAAAACATCAAGTCTACTATTTTTCAGGATTTTCATACTAGAGTTGAGTGAGAAAATAGTAAGAAATTGATCTTCGTATATATTGATAATGAGGGATAATATCAAGGCTAGATTGATAGCTATTGTGTATCCTATGATATTAGACATGAAAAGACACTAGCCAAGATACCGCAATTAAATGACATCACTATAAAGTCAACATCTATATCCCAAAAGATAAATATCTCAACTTGATGATACTATATGTCCATACCTCTCATTGGATATAAACATGAGAAATTCAAGCATAGACAATAGGACCTAATTGGCAAGATGCTTGTTCAGAGATGTGATTTTTTTGGAGAAATTAATTTGTGGAGGGTAGTTATCCGAGCAGATAAGAGAGTGCTTCCATAAAGATTTATAAGAGAGTGATTCCTTCTAGAGATCAATTTGATTATGTGAGAGGATTAAAGTAGTTGCATGATAATTCTGATCCTCAAGATACACATAATATTTTAGAACCATAGGGTATACCTAATTATGTTGCGCCCCATGATATACCAATTGAGGAGATGGGGAACCATATTACAGTTGCAATTGGGTAGGAACCAATTATTCATGATGATACATCTTTGTCTAAACTAAGAAGATAATCTAGACCTTGCTAGGTATTTTCTATATTTTGTGATTACATATTGCTCACTGATGTGGACTAGCACAAGACATTTTAGGAGGTCATCTCTTTTAAAATAAAATAATGACTTCATGTTATGTAGAAAAAGATGGAGTCTCTTCAACCAGATGTACGATCTAGTACCCTTGCCAAAATAGAAGTGATATTTGAAAATATAGATGACTATTAGACTAAAACTTTATGATGTTGACTTTTAACTAAGATACAAGGCTTGGTTAGTAGTCAACGAATTTAGTTAAAAGAAAAAAATTGATTTTGATGATATATTCTCTCCCAAAATGAAGATTTCATCTATCCAAGTAGTTCTAACTTAGGTTACTAGCTTGAACATAGAAATTGATCAACTAGATGTAAAGATTATATTTATTCATGGATTGCTTAATGAGACTCTCTATATGGATCATCCCAAGGGATTCATTGAAGAAGGAAGTGAATATCTTATTTACAAATTGAATAAGAGCTTGTATTTACTTAAAAAGCTCTTAGGCTGTGGTACAAGAAATTCTATTCATTCATGGAGTATTGTGGCTTTCAACATACATATTGTGATAACTATATATTTATTAGTCATCAGTTGGGTGAAGACAAACTTATACTTTTATGGTAGGTAGATGATATGCTGATCATTAATTGAAATAGAGCATAGATTGATAGACTTAAGGGGAAGTTGAGAAAAGTTTTTTCTATAAAAGACTTAGGTTCTATCAGATAGATTTTAGGAATGAGTATCATCTAGGATATAACTTCTAAGCATATCTAGTTATCTCGAGAATGATATATCAATAAAGTTATTGAGAGATTTTTTATGAAAGAGGCTAAGTAAGTCTCAACTCTCTTTACTAGATATTTTAAGTTGAGTACCGAAGATAATATCAAGACTAATGAGGAAATGAGAGACATAAGTCGTGTCCCCTATGCCTTAGTAATTGGTAGTCTTATATATGTTATGGTCTATATTAAACCAGATATAGTATACATTATTAGCATTATTAACCATTGTCTTTCAAACCTATGTGGATATCACTAAACTAAAGTGAAATCTATCCTCATGTATTTATGAGAGACTTCTCAGCTATCTTAGTATTATCTAATTACCTTTGGGAGGGAAGCTGTATCATGGAAATCTAAGCGACAAAAGTGCACATCATTATAAAGCATTGAGGTTGAGTTCAATGTAGCTACTAAAACTTGTAAAACTTTATGGATAAAAATATTTTTTAAAGACTTTGATCAGAGAGGAGAGAAAGTGAGAGAGAGAGAGAGAAGAGAGATCACAAGAGAGGGGAGAAAGAGAGAGAGAGAGAGAGATAGAGAGAGAAGAGACAACAAGAGAGGAGAGATAGAATGGGTGATAGATACAATATATTTAGGTTTGTGAAATAAATATCAAAAAAATGTTTCTTAAAAAAACATTTTTAAATCTCAATCTTTAATAAAAAGTTCAGGATTGTCAATTGTGACGTGGGCAGTTTGGGCATTTACTATTTAAACATTCAATATTTTTTATTCTCTATAATTTTTAATTTTTTTATTTTTAACAATAATTTATTTTTCTCTTATCCATGAACATAATTCTTCCAAAACATAATTATTGTTTTTTAAATGAACAATGTTTTATTGGAAATATTATGTTATAAGAAGCCAAAATGGAAATATTTACATTTTTGGTTCCCAATTAAAACATTAAAAAAAATATTCCAAACAACGTAAAATATTTATGTTTTAAGCTCCAAAAATTGAAATCCCAAATTTGCTCCCTTGCTATCAAGTTTTGTTTAAAAACATTCTGAGTAGTTTTCAAATTTGAAAACCACCATAAAATGCAAAATAATTTCTTTGGATTTTGAAAAGTGATTTAGTTTTTAAAAATTCAAAATTATATTTACACACACACACTCACACATACACATATAAATTTATTTATATATATGCTTATATATCTAGATATATTTAAATACTTATATACTTAATATAGTTATGTATAAGTTTATATATATATATATATATATATACACACACACACACACACACATATATATATATATATATATTTATATAAGTATACATATAGATATTTATTTATGTGCTTATATTTGTTTGTAAATGTGTTTAATATATTTACATATATTTATATCTAATTATATATATTTATAATTGTCTACAAATACATATATAAACATTTATATATATAAACACACACACACACACACACATATATATATTAATTATATATAAATATATGTAGATATATAAGCATATATAATTATATATAAATATAATTATATAACTATATACACTACAAGAAAAGATGAAATCAGAAATGCCCTATTTTATTTATAATTTCGTTGCTATGGTAAAATTGCGACGTAATTAGAATTGGAAAGAATCCATTTCTAAAATCCTCCTCTCTAAATTAGAAATGGATAATGCAATGCCATTTTTATAAAAAGCGGTAGAATAAATCCATCACTAAAATTTACAACGACTAAGATATCTTGGATTACATCGCTAATTTTGTGACAGAAAAAATAAAAATGTATTATCCATTTTAAATGAGCGATGGATTATCAAAGAAACATATGATCAATTTCTATTTAGAAATATATTTAGAAATGGAATTTTCCATTTCTATTATCTACAATAGGAACATGTTCCATTTATGTAGTTTCTGTATGCTGTATACAATATATAATTATATATAGAAACTATTTGACTTATAACCAAATAAGCATATTCACATATCATTCAAAAAATGACATTCACATAACATCCACCTTAGAATAAATGTTAGATAATAAACATAAATATCTATAAATTTCAATACATAATTCATACCCTAATTAAAAAAATATTCACACAAAATAATAATTTCACATCAAAATTATTCGTTGTAAAAAATAAATAACACATCAAAAAAAATAATGAGTTCTTCTACTGATTAGTATTGTCTTCCAGATATTTAGATGGATTCTCTTCAGAATGATAAAAAATAGATAATGTTTGTTCTGACTTGTACATTATTTTCTTCATCTTCAAAATCTTTTGTTGTATTTTATCTTCTCTTTTCAAAGTTTTAGTCCTCTTTTTTTATTTTTTTCAATTTTCTTTTTCATTTCTTCATTTTTTTATATCTCTTCATTCTTTTGTTGCATCTCCTCATTTTTCCTTTGCAATGTATCCTAAATTTCATATATATTCTCATACAACCTCTCATCAAACATGTTATTGTAATCGGAAGATGATGACGAAGAACTCCAAATAAAACCTGGATAAAATATAGATGCATGAATACCAAGATCATACTCTCACCATTTTTTTAGTTCCACTCTGATAGCTAGAAGATAAATATGTGCAATATCAATCTTTTGCACCTATGTAGAAAGATCTGTCATTTGTGAAACAATTGCAACTATATTTTTCATAAGCTTCCTATAATTGTTAAAATACAGTATAAATCATCAATTAATTTATTAAAATAATTTTTATACTAACACAAGAAACTATTCCCTCGCTACTAAAATAATATAAAAATGAAGTTAGTCATTTTATATTTAATGAGTCCATAAATATTAAATCATCAATTATAGGAAAAAATATACTTGAGTTTGTATTTTATTTATAGTTAATGCCAAATAATAATTCTTTCTTGAAATTTTTTTTTGTTTATTTGTAATTTTCAAATGAACCTACAAGTATACAATAAGAAATTCGCATTTATATCATTTGAGCACTTATCCACAAATGATCCATCATTATTTTTGTGTAGTCTCTTGAATACCTCAATTATGTTGGTAAACTATCCAACTCAGCCTTCTGAAAATAAATATTAGTTACTATTAAGGTACATCATTCATTATCATATAGATATTATCCATCGGATTCAAAATATTTAAATAATAATAAAAAATAAAATATAATTATACCAAATTTACTGAATGTTGGTAGGTTACCTTTGAACCTCTAATATGTTTTGAAGGTCCTAATCATTCACCTATTTTTTCTAATCGATGATTATGTGAGGCCATCTAGGACAAGATGAACTCCTCAATATTTCAGTTTTCCCACCACTTTATCTATTTACTAAGGGGAATACTATTATTATTAGGCTTTACATCTTTTCCATACTTTTTTCTCTATTTGTCAAGCTTGTCATTGTATCTCACACTTGCCACATGCTTCCATGTATCCTTCACCGAGATCACCAAAGCATTATTCCATTTATAATTTTTCTAAAAAAACCAAATTAAATAATTATACATTGTAATGCATTTATTTTTAATATACCTCAAATTCTTCCCAATAAAAATATTTCATACTTTTGGGCACTTTGTTCCACTTTATACCCTCCATAACTAGTTTTTTTTAATATCTTTTTGATTATACGAGAAGTAGAATAAATAAATCTATAAGTAATTTAACATCAAAATGTACATATACATATAATTAAAATACAAAATTTTGCTACTACTAAGTTAACATTTATTTCATTTATATTTATTATCCAAATTTTAATAAATCATACATTGTTATTATTTGAAAATACCAAATTTTAAATATTTTAATATACTTATAATTTCATTAACATAATATTTTATATTTAATTAAAACAAAAAAATTGAAAAATGATAATGAATGCATGAAGTAAATTTTAGAAAGCTACATACTATTTTTGTCAAATGTGGATCGAATGAAGATTTTTTCATAATTTGGCATGAAAATTATGGGTTGTGAATATTCTACCAGTGCCGCTACTAAAGTATTAATGCATAGGCCTCCTAATATAGGTAGGACGTAAGTATCAGTATCTTTATGTGTAAAATGAGATGAAGATTATATATCTATAGCAATAAATTTGTATATGTGTCATGATGAAGGTGATGCTAAAATTTTCTCTATATGTGTATGAGAATGTAGAGAGTTATTTGTAGTGTCGTCATCACTGAATACTCATAGATTTCTTCCACCATGAATTATTTTTGACTTCTACCACTCCTCCCATATTGAGATTCTCAACCACTTGAATGATTAGCTCTCATACCAAAATCAAGTTTCATAAACATCAAAATATACAAAAGAAATAAAAACATATTATGAAAAAGTCATAATAACAAAATATAATGATAAACACATTAACATTAAAAAAATAAATTGAAATATTTTAATTTTTCATCCACATTATAATGATTACAAAATGTGAATGACAAAATAAAAAGACACTAAATGAATTTCTAGTCATCATCAAGATTTTCTATCAAATCATCTTTATCTACATATTCATCGTCATCTAATTTTGAAATTAATTCTTCCTCTTTATATTCTTCAACATTTTCATCATCCATGTTCAAATAATTTCAACCTTCACTAGGTAATATCTGAAGCTCATCATCTACCCCACAAATCATTAAATGAAGTTCCATATTATTCTCTTAAAATATTAATACACATGATGGAGTGACAATAACATCATTTTCTACAACTTCAATAAATGATCTAGGTTTTATTTTATATATTGCCCACTAATAATACATATTTCTTCTTATGGTTAGATAAGTGGTGTAACATACTTATTCTGCTTGTACCATAATAATAAATAGCTCGTACTTATGATAATATTTTTTATGGTACACATCAAGAAGGTTGTATTGATGATGAATTCTAGTACCTATATTTGAACTAGGATCTAATAATTCACACTTTATTAAAATTGTCCTCTTAATTGGTAATGTAGGATACTCAACGTATATAATTTCAATTAGTCAATCGTGAAAATCAGTAGTAGATAGAAAGACCTCTTGATGCAAACACTACTATTCATCTTTATTTAAACTATATTTCAAAGTATGAAATTATATCCATTTACATAATATATGTGATACATCTATAAACTTCGTAATGGTTCCTTTGCAAGAGCATTCATTTGTCTATTACAAATATTTGATGAAAAAAATGATACCTACAAAATAATAAAGGAACATTTCATACATATATAATATTGCATGTAAATGTTTAGAACCAATAATGATAAGTTATATACTAACAAATATTTCAAAGTAATTCATGAAATCATTTTTAAGCTTTGTATCAATTGAAATGTCATCAATATGAGGTTCTTTTTACCTTAATTCCTTAGCATATATTCTTCAAAAACAACATTGAAGATATTTTGAATTATTAAAATGCTATAATGCATACAATGATAAATAAATGAGAATATAAAATTATTATAAATCTTATTTAATATAAGGTGTAACTTCTTTACATCTCAAAAATTTATGTATGCGTGTGCGTGATACTCCAAGTCATCAAAAAAATATTTTGATATTGCTTTACCATATGATCGACTTGTATGTCTAAAAATAGAAAACATGTCATTTTTTTTGATCCATCCTTCATACCATATACATTATTTGTCGACAATATATAACCAATTATATAATTATATAATTATGACTAAAATTTGTGCATAGATAATACGAAGTCTCTTCAACCAAGTAAGCATTGCATAATAATCATTTGAGTTTGGTTTTGTTTCCAACATTGTTTTTCAATTTTCTAAGATATATGAAAAAGAAATATATTATAAAAAAGTTATTAATCAGATACATTAAAATTTTTAGATTAATAAATGAGAAATATATAACCTCTCAAATGAATACATTCATCTATATTCCACATGACCTGTTATCATGGATTCATAAGGCAAGTGGATTGGAAGATGTAAAATGGAGTCAAAGAAGTTAAGAGGAAAAATATGATCAATTCTACATAAAATAATGGGGATGTCATTTTGTAATTGCTCTATTTCTTCATTTCTTATGATATTAGAAGTGAGATTCTTAAAAGAATACTTATTTTAGTCAATGCTTCCCAAACATTTTGTGAAATTAATTCACAGGATGCTATGGGTATTAGCCTCAACATTAATATATGGTAGTCATGACTTTTCATCCCAAATAACTTATGCTTCTTCATATCAATACATATTCTCATGTTAGATGCATATCCGTCAGATAATCTGAGCTCCATCAACCCATTTGTACAAAACATAATTTGCATCATTTTCAAGACTATAACAAGTCTTAGGAATTTTATTCATTAATTCTTCCCTATGTAATTCTGGATGTGAACATAACTCTTTTAAATCATCTCAGAATTTGGCATTATTTTTTGTTTTTCATTACAAACACGTATTAAAAATATTATCAAAAAATTATTCTCAATTTGCTTCAAATCTAAGTTGTGTCTAATAAGATTAGTTTTTAAATCTGTATCAATATCTATAATAATTTTAAACTCTCATCTTTCAATTACTTCTAATATTTTGTCACCTAACCTCAAAGGTGGTGCATTTTTAACTACTTTTTGGTTATTCCTAAATACATCAATATTTATCCAAAATGGATATTCCACATGTAAAAATTTATGGTGGTTATCAAATTAATAAGTCTTTCCTCTTTTATTTAGATAAAATGCATATGAGTCATCCATGCAATAATGACAAGCTAATTTCTTTATAATACTCCATCCTGGTAATATTGAATATGTAGGAAAGTCACTTATACTCCACATAAATACTGCTCACATTTTGAAGTTATGCTTTCTAGATATGTCATATGTTTCAACACTAACTTTCCACAAAAATTTGAGCTCTACTATAAGGGATTGCAGGAAAACATCTAATTTGTCTTTTGGATCATGGACACGACATGATAACGCACAAAAATTTGTACTCATATTTAAGACAAATCCAAGGTGGTTAATTATATGGTGTAATAATTACAATGTCATGAAGAAAATCATTGCCCTATTTTTCCAAATGGCTGAAATTTATCTATGCATAGTCATAATCTAATATTTTGACTTTCATCTACAAAAGATAGATGACAATCATCAAAATATTTACGAGAAAGAAAATTTGAGCAACACAGCATAATGTCATCTTCAATAATATGATCTTTGTGTCAACTAATGTCATTGACAGTGACTTTAGATGTAAATAATCATTGCAATGAGGTGTCAATGAGAAATAATAGATCTTCTTATGAGGAATATTTGTTTTATATTTTTTAAATATTGTATTTCTTTGTATCGAGGAAAGTTATAAAAACTACATGTAATTTCTTTATTATCTATGCCCCAATATATCATGCAGTCATTAATATAGCAATTTATTTTTCTACTAGCAAACTCAAACCTCTCATTAACTTCTTTGTGTTGTAGAAACTTTATGTCATGATATTATTCTTTGGTAATATTTCAAATAATAATTAGCATATTTCACCATAATAGATTTTTGAAAAATGATTTTTACCTTTAAATTCATGAGTATGACCACCCTAGATTACTTTGAGTGGCAAGATGGATTTCCTGGCCAAATATCTTCTTCTGAAACCTTTAGCTTTTCATAAAATTATTATGCCGATGATATTGAGATATCGTTAGTGACATCTAGATTTAATGAAGGACCAATAACATTCTTCAAATTTTATTTACATATAACTTTGGGATTAACAACTTCAATTACAACATTTGAATTAATATTTCTATGTACATAATACTTAGTTATTTGTTGCACAACTAATTCTCCATGTTTATACTAAACATAAAAATCTCTAACAAATCTATTTTTTGCAAGATGATATTGTACTGTCTGAATCTTGGAAATTATGATCTTAACATTTACAGGCATTGCATGTGCATCTTATTTTTATTTAATCCATAAATTCAAATTATTTTTTAGCAAAGCCAATAAACTCTTTAATCTCCTCTATAAACTTATTAGACAAAATCCCATCTTTTTGTCATTCATTCATCCATTGACAATCAGGTCATATAATATTTTTCATTCCTGTAATAAATAACATTAATATTTTTTAAATTATAAAAATATAGATAGACATATATTTGTAATAAAGATATAATATTTTTACGATATTATATAAATCTAATAAATAAATTTTAGTATAATTATTATTAGATAATTTTGGATTAAAATTAGAAAAGGCAAGTTGTTCTAATATCTTATATATTTATCAAGAGACATAACTTAGAATAGTGTCATTTACATAAAACTAAATATTTGATATTTATATATATTGGATGAAATTGCTTTAAAAATGAAAAAAAGTAAAATTTTCAATGTCATAATTATTTATTTCTAACTTAATAATGAGTACCAAATTATTAGGCAAACATATTATATATAATATAAATAATAAATATATTCTCAATGTCAATGCATTAAAATTTGTCAATGAAAAAACTAAAAAAAAATCTCTTATCAAGGGAGAACATTAACAAATTAATGCGAAAATATACTAATATATATGAAGCATATAATATACATAGTCATGTACTATATTTGACATGTGATATGATTTTTTTAATATTTAATAAAGGTATGTGTTATTTATTTTATTGCACCTTTTATAAAATGTAAATCAAGCAATTATATGTAGTTTTAAATGAGATAATAATTTTTTTTAGTTTTACAATTCTTCGTTATATTTTATCCTTCCAATTGCATACCCTCGTAATTTTTAGAGTAATTAGAAATTAACTTTTAGTATTCTTTATAATAATTTAAAATTATTTATTAAGGTTGAGCCATTATTATCAGTTATTATTTTAAAAATTATTAAATTTCATGTAATCCTTATAATGTAACAAAAGGCAAATTAATTATAATGATCATAACTACAAGTCAATAATAAAATGCATAAAAAATCATACATTAATTATCCAACACAAAAATTTAATATATCCAAGTATGATAAAAATGTAAAATATATAATTTATCAATTAGAATTAAAATAATTCAAAAAAAAATAATAAGAGAGAACTCAATATGAATGTTAAAAATAAAAAAAAATAACCATAACATCAAAATGTACAAATATAGCTATTTTCAAATATAATACATACAGGATAAAATAAAAATCATAATTTCATTCCTCAATTATTGATGAAATGGACGTCGATCACTATATGGAGGATAAACAATCCACAAGCAATTCAGAGGAAATAAGAATCACAATGAAAATTCCTTGAAACCTTGAGTATATTTGAAGTTTAGAAATATTATATTATTGTAATTTATCAATGAAAATTTTTTGTTTTTATTATAGCGATGAAATAAATTATCACCGCTATATTCTTTTTAATGATATAACGGCAGATATGCAGCCCATTTCTAATTTAGTGATGGAAATAAATTTTGTCACTAAACGTATAAATTGATTCACATTTCTAAAAATATATTTATACATAAGGTTTTGTTGCTAAATGTCATGCAAACATTTCTGCACCCAATTTCACATCACAAATAAAAGATGAATTTTAAAAACTCATAAATTTCCATTGCTTATTTAGCGATAAATTTTTTTTTCGTTTCTAATTTATTCTTGATTTGTTTATCCCATTTATAATCCATTTCAATTACTTTCCAAATTTTAGAATTATAATTAGGTGTTTTTAAATTTTATTTCTATTTGCTCTTTTTCTTGTTGTGATAATTATATATATATATATATATATAAACATATAGATATATAAACGTATAGATATATAAACATATAGATATATAAATGTATAAATATATAAACATATAGAAGTATAAATATATAGATACATAAATATATAGATATAAAAATATATAGATAAATAAACATATAGTTATATAAATATATAGATATAAACTTATAGATATATAAATATATTGATATATAAACATATAGGTATATAAATATATAGATATATAAATATATAGATATAATAAATATATAGAGATATAGATATATAGATATATAGAGATATAGATATATAGATATATAGATACATACATACATACATATATATATATATATATATATATATATATATATGTAGTTATATAGGTATATAGGTATAGGTATATAGGTATATAGGTATATAGATATATAGGGATATATTATTTATATATATAGATATATAGGGATATATTACACACACACACACACACACACACACATATATATATATATAGGAATATAGGTATATAGATATATAGATCTAAAGATATATAGATATATGTATATAGATATACAGATATATATATATATCTATATATCACTATATATATTAGTATATATATATATATATCTATATATATATCTACTAATATATATAGTGATATATAGATATTTAGATAAATATATATATTACTATATATATATTAGATATATAAATATATAAATATTTAAATATATAAAGACATAAACATATAAATATTTAAATATATAGATATATAAACATATAAACATAGAAATATATAAACATATAAATATATAAACTTATAAACTAATAAATATATAAACTAATTAACTTATAAATATATAAATATATAAATATATAAATATATAAATTTATAAATTTATAAATATAGAAAAATATAAAAATATAAAAATATAAAAATATAAAAAAATAAAAAAATAAAAATATAAAAATATAAAAATATAAAAATATAAAAATATAAAAATATAAATATATAAATATATAAAAATATAAATATATAAATATATAAATATATAAATATACAAATATATAGATATACAAATATATAGATATATAAATATATAGATATATAAATGTATGGATATATAAATGTATGGATATATAAATGTATGGGTATATAAATGTATGGGTATATAAATGTATGGGTATATAAATGTATGGGTATATAAATGTATGGGTATATAAATGTATGGGTATATAAATGTATGGGTATATAAATGTATGGGTATATAAATGTATGGGTATATAAATGTATGGGTATATAAATGTATGGGTATATAAATGTATGGGTATATAAATGTATGGGTATATAAATGTATGGGTATATAAATATATGGGTATATAAATATATGAGTATATAAATATATGGGTATATAAATATATGGGTATATAAATATATGGGTATATAAATATATGGGTATATAAATATATGGGTATATAAATATATGGGTATATAAATATATGTGTATATAAATATATGGATATATAAATATACGAATATATAAATATATTGATATTTAAATATATCGATATATGAATATATGGATATATGAATATATCGATATATGAATATATGGATATTTAAATATATCGTTATATGAATATATGAATATATAGATATATGAATATATGAATATATGAATATATAGATATATGAATATATGGATATATGAATATATGAATATATGAATATATGGATATATGAATATATGGAATTATAAATATATGGATATATGAATATATGGATATATGAATATATGGATTTATAAATATATAGATATATGAATATATGGATATATGAATATATGGATATATGAATATATAGATATATGAATATATAGTTATATAAATATATAGATATATGAATATATGGATATATGAATATATAGATATATGAATATATAGTTATATGAATATATAGATATATAGCTATATAGATATATAAATAAATAGATATATAAATAAATAGATATAAATAAATAGATATATAAATAAATAGATATATAAATAAATAGATATATAAATAAATAGATATATAAATAAATAGATATATACATAAATAGATATATAAATAAATAGATATATAAATAAATACATATATAAATATATAGATATATAAATATATGTATATATAACTATACGGATATATAAATATATAGATATATAAATATAAATAAGTAAATAAATAAATAAATAAATAAATAATATATATATCTATAAATTTATAGATATATAAATACATAGATCTATAAATGTATATATATATATATATAAATATATAGATATATAAATATATAGATATATAAATATATAGATATAAAAAATATTTAGATATATAAATATTTAGTTATATGAATATTTAGATATATAATTATATAGATATATGAATATTTAGATATATAATTATATAGATATATGAATATTTAGATATATAAATATATAAATATATAATTATAATTATATATAAGTATAATTATACACACATACAAACACACACACACACAAATACACGTAGATATAAAACACATACATATATACACATATAAACTTTTATTATTATATCTTTATGTATTTATATATATGTTTATATCTACACACACACACACACACACATATAATTATATATATGTTTCTATTCTTTTTATGTGTGTGCGTGTGTATGTGTTTAACATTCAATTTATTATTTGTGGTTGGATGATTGAGTAATATTTTTACTTTATGGAAGTCATATATTAGAATCCTCATTTTTCTACTTAAATTATTAATTAAATTTTTAAAAACTATTTTTTAATTTGATATTTACTCTTCAAATTCACAAAATGAGATTTTATTCTTTTTAAAAATTTAGAATGATAAAATTTGGTTGATTAATTATTTTCAAATTTAATATATATTTTTTAATTATTTAAAGTTAATGTAATTTTTTTTTCAAATACTAAGTATTTTTTTTTTACCGAAATACAAATTTATCTTTAATACATATTATTGTTTGTAAACTAATTCATAAATATGTTGAATTTAGAGTTTTGAATGAAAATAATACATTTAAAATAAAAAATCTAAAATTTAAGGTTGGTATTAAAAATATTCCTAGACTTGTGCGTCTAGAAATATCATGGCAATGACAATCATTATAAACAGTAGTCATTGACACGCTGTTGATTTTTTAAGATTAGAAGTCGGTGTTGTGAATGTTGATTATTTAAAACATTATTATCATTATCTCAGCCCGTCATTCATCATTCGTAATGATGGGCATTACCATGCTGTTTCCAAAATCAATGGCTTAAACATATTTTTGAAACCATACTTAATTTTAGATTTTTTATTTTAAATATATTATTCATTACAAAACTATTTAAGTTACAATGCCAGGTGCGGTCACAAGGCAGGCAGTCACAAGGCAGGCAGTCACAAGGCAGGCAGTCACAAGGCAGGCAGGCAGCAGGATTGAGGATTTTATTGAGATTCGTGCTTTTCTTATTTATTCTCGCTTAACTATTCATTTTCCATAGCCGAAAACCTGTAGGGTTTCATTTTGTGCTGTGGAAAGGTCGAAGACGAACACAAGTTGGGGTTTCGGTATTGTGAGGCGTGGATTTATGTCGGCTTCGTTTGATTTGGGTCAAGTTGGGGCTCAATTGCAGCTCTATCATCTCTCACTTGGATTGTCAAGGTTTACTGATCGTTCTGGTGTTCTCCTTCCCCTGCTTCAACATAGTGAATACCTAGAGATTTTTTGTGTTTCGATGCCTTTGAGAATCAGAAAGTAAAGGTTTTTTACTGCATTGTTTACCCTCTTCCTCTCAAAGCCATTGTTTTCTACGAATATAACTTTTAGTTTGGGTTTTTTTTCGATGTGCTTTTGCAGGACTTCCGTTCGTATTGTCTGTTTTTTGGATTTTTACATAAGGCTCTTAATCGATAGGCTGATACGCTTGGATTTTCATGCCTTGGGATCAATTTTATTTCTGGGTTGAATCTCGTGGTTATTATTATTGAGGGGTTTCGTTAGTTGGACAATGCCTGTTCGCAGCAAGCTAACTTTGAATTCCCATGGTAAACTAGGTTGTGCGATGGCCGAGAAGCGTAGCCTGCGAAAAGTCAGAGTTATTTTTCGTGATCCTTTTGCGACCGAATCTGATTCTAGCGACGATGAATCGTTGCTGACTGTTCTAAAATTGGGTGAAGCTAAAAAGATAACGCGGGAAATTAATATCGCTAGTAATCTGTCTATGCGAACTCAATTCTCTGTTTCTGGTTGTACTGAGCAAGAGAATGACCATAGCTGCAAATTATCTAGGAGACGAAGGGCAAGAAGATTGAAAAAAAACTCTACACCAACAAGAACGACTAGCTCAGGGCTTGTTATTCCTGTAGGTGTTAGGCAGAGAAAATGGGGAAGGTGGACAGCCGAAATTAGAAACCCAATTACGAAACTTAGAGTTTGGTTGGGTTCATTTGATACACTTGAAGATGCAGCCACGGCAAGGGCTGCTAAGAAACGTGAGTTTGATGCATTAAACAAAACAGTTCCAATAGAAAGCTGCCTGCGTGTTTTAACTGAGATGAATACCACTGCCACTTCTGAGCTCCAAGACAAACGTCCGAATTGTTATGATGTTTCCGAGAGTTTGCAACCTCATAATTCACCATCTTCTGTTCTTGAATTTCAAGCTCCTGTTCCTGCCATGCAATATACCAATGATGATTCATACGATCTGATCGAAGACTATTTCAATCTGGCTGCTATTGCAGATCTTGAAATGCCTTTCGAAAAACAGTTTGAGTCACCTCCAGTTAATCGAGGTTGTGATGCAACAAGGCCTGCGTTAGTTGATGACTATTTCCGTGATGAAGATCTTAATATTTCTTGGTTCAATAGCGATGAAATGGGGGGTAACCTTCCTGATTTTACATTTGATTTTACCAATGAAGAATTTGACTATTTGGATGACGCTACTTATCAGCAACCCCTCCGTAGTGCTTACTAAGTTTTGTAGCTAGGCTTCGATGATTACTTTCTTCTTTTTAACTTCTGCTAGTCTGTTATAATGTCTCGAACGAAACCCATCTCGCACTTCATTTCGATCTCGAGAACAGTTTTGGAAGCAGAAATTTTGTTTTTGTGGGATAGATCCCTTTGTTTTTATGTTTTATGTAAAGGTCTCGATTAAGTGTCTTTATTGTTACATTATGCTCGCTCCTCGTTTGGTGTTTGATATGCATTCTTGGTAGTTGCACCAAAATAAAGCAAATGTAGTGGGTATTGGTTGGTTTAAACTAAACTTTGCTAAAATCTAACATTCCATAGGGATATTACCCAACATATACAGTATCAATATGTGATATATATATATGTGTGTGTGTGTGTGTGTGAGTGTATCTGTGTGTGAGTGTGTGTGAGTGTATCTGTCTGTGACTGTGTGTCTCTGCATGTCTCTGTGTGTATCCACATGTTTCCGTGTGTTTGCATGTTTCTGCATGTATCCACGTGTCTCCATGTGTCTTTGTGTGTGTCTGCATTTCTGTGTGCCTCCTTGTCTCCATGTCTCTGTGTGTCCCCGTGCCTCCCAGTGCGTCCCCGTGCGTCCCCGTGCGTCCCCGTGCGTCCCCGTGCGTCCCCGTGCGTCCCCGTGCGTCCCCGTGCGTCCCCGTGCGTCCCCGTGCGTCCCCGTGCGTCCCCGTGCGTCCCCGTGCGTCTCCTTGCGTCCCCTTGCATCTCCGTGCGTCTCCTTGCGTCTCCTTGCGTCTTTGTGTGTCTCCGTGTTCTGTCTTTACGTGTCTCCGTGTGTCTCCGTGTGTCTCCGTGTCTCCTTGTTCTCTGTGTTTGTGTGTATTTGTGACTCTGTGTCGCCGCATGTCTTCTTATGTCTTTGTGTGTCTCTGCGTGTCTTCGTGTCTCCATGTGTTTCCGTGTCTCCGTGTGTCTCCGTGTGTCTCCGTGTCCCTGTGTCTCCGTGTGTCTCCGTGTCCCTGTGTCTCCGTGTGTCTCCGTGTCCCTGTGTCTCCGTGTCTTTGTGTCTCCGTGTGTCTACGCGCATCTTCGTGTGTCTCCGCGTGTCTCTGCGTGTCTTCGCGTGTCTCCGCGTGTCTTCGTTTGTCTCCGCATGTCTCCGCGTGTCTCCGCATGTCTCCGCGTGTCTCCGCATGTCTCCGCGTGTCTCCGCATGTCTCCGCGTGTCTATGATCATCTTTGTGTATCTTTGTGTCTCAGTGTGTTTGTCTTTGTGTGTCTTTGTGTGTCTGTCATGTGTGACTCCTCGCCTCCACGTCTTCTCGTCTTCGCATCTGTGTCTGTGTCCACATGTGTGTGTGTGTGTCCGTATGTGTCAATGTGGATATGCATGTGTGTGTGTCCGTATGTGTCAATGTGCATATGCGTGTTTGTGTATCCTTATGTGTCAATGTGCATATGCGTGTTTGTGTGTCCGTATTTGTCAATGTGTATGTGTGAGTGTGTGTGCTTGTTTGTGTGTTTGTGTCAATTTGTGTGTGCATGTGTCTGTGCGTGCATGTGTCTGTGTTTGTGTGTGTGTGTCTTTGTGTGTGTCTGTCTCTTTGTGTTTGTCTATGTTTGTGTTCGTCTCTCTTTGTGTGTCTGTGTTTGTCTATGTGTTAGTGTGTGCGCATGTATGTGTATGTGTGTGTGTGTGTTTGTGTTCGTGTGTGTGTGTGTCTTTGTGTGTCTCTCTTTGTGTCTGTGTGTCTTTGTGTGTCTGTCTCTTTGTGTCTGTCTATGTTCGTGTTTGTCTCTCTATGTTTGTGTTCGTTTGTCTCTGTGTTAGTGTGTGCGCATGTATGTGTATGTGTGTGTGTGTGTGTTCATGTGTGTTGTGATTGTGCTTGTTCGTTTATGTGTTTTGACCATGCTTGACTGTGTGTGTGTGTGTGTGTTGTGAGTGTGTGTATCTTCGTGTGTATGTGTTCGTTTGTGTCTGTGAGTGGGTCCGTGCTTTTCTTAGTGTGTCCGTGCTTGTCTGAGTGTGTATGTGCTTGTCTGAGTGTGTGTGTGCTTGTCTGAGTGCGTGTGCTTGTCTCAGTATGTCCGTGTTTGTATGTGAGTGTGTCCGTGTGTGTTGGTGAGTGTGTCCGTGTGTGTCAGTGAGCGTGTCCGTGTGTGTCAGTGAGCGTGTCCGTGTGTGTCAGTGAGCGTGTCCGTGTGTGTCAGTGGGCGTGTCCGTGTGTGTCAGTGAGTGTGTCCATGCGTGTTTGTGTGTGTGTATGTGCATGTCTGTGTGTTCATGTGTGTTCGTGTGTGTCCTTCTATGTTCGTGCGTGTGCCTGTGCGTGCGTGCGTGTATGTGAATGTGTGTTTGTGTGCCCATGTGCGTGTCTGTGTGTGTCTTTGAGTGTATCCATGTGTATGTTTAGAGGTGAGCATTCGGTTGAAAGGTTATGTTTTGGATTTTTTGTTTGGATTTTGGTTCAACCAAATAAATGATAAATGCAACTTAACTGAATTGAATTTTATTTTTTTGGTTAAAAAACAGAAATTTAATGGTTTAGTTTTTGATTTTTCAATTGATACAATTTTTTATATTGGACATATGAAAGGCAGGGATGCATGGGCATAGGTAAGGGTGGGCATGATTGAAAAAAACAGCGGGATGCATAATCCATGCGCACGAAGCACGATTGACAAAAAAAAATTCAGAATCATGTGTTTGAAACCATGTGTGAAAGTTAAACTATGCGTGATGTTAGTCTTTGATTATCCTTCGATACGGCATACTTCCATTCATTTGAAACCGTGCGTGAAACCATGTATTTGAAATCATGCTTGAAACCAAACAAAAACACATCATGCACGGTTGAAATTTTATTTAAAAAAAACAATTTCATTTAGGTTTTCATTTGAAATGGATTGAAATTATTTTACAATCAAACCAAAAACTAAAAATCTGTCGAATTTTGATTTGTTTTTTTTTTCAAAAAACAAATTATCAAAAAACCAAACTAATCCAATAATTTTTGTTTGGTCCAATTTTATTTTCTAGTTTAAATTAAAATTAGCTCACCTAGGTGTGTGTGTGTGTGTGTGTGTCCGTGAGTGTGTATTAGTGTGCATGTCCATGTGTTTCTATGAGTGTGTGTGTCCGTGCGCATGTGAGTGTGAGTGCATGTCTGTGTGTGTCTATGAGTGCGTGTGTCCGTGTGCATGTGTGTGTGTGCATGTGAGTGTGTGTGCATTTATGTGTGTGTCCATGTGTGTTCGTGTGTGTCTGCATTTGTTCATGTGCTTTCATGTATGTGCGTGTTTGTGTGTGTGTTTGTATGTGTGTGTGTTTGTGTTTGTTTGTGTGTGTTTGTGTTTGTTTGTGTGTGTTTGTCTATGTGTGCATGTTCATGTCTATATGTGTGTCCATTGTCTGTGTGTGTTTGTGAGTGTGTATCTGTGTGTGTGTGTGTGTATCTGTGTGTTTGTCTATATGTACGTGTCCATTAGTATGTGTGTGGGTGTGTTTGTGTTTCTGTATGAGTGTGTGTTTGTATCTATCCATCCATCATTCATGTGTGTATTCATGTTCTTGTTCGTGTGTGTGTCTTAGTGGGTGTTTGCGTGTGTGTCTCTTTGTGTCTAAATGTGTCTTTGTGTGTGTGTGTATCCATGTCTGTGTGTGTGTGCGTCTCCGCACATGTGTGTGTATGTGTGTATGTGTCTATGTGTGCGTGTGTGTTTGTGTCTATTTTGGTGTGTTCATGTTTGCACGTGTTCATGTCCATGTGTGTATCTATTTGTGTGTGCCCATGTCTAAGTCGATGTTCACATGTGTCTAGGTTTGTGTCTGTGTGTGCGTGCATGCCCATGTGTGTTTGTGTGTGTATGTGTCCATGTCCATGTGTGATTGTGTGTGCTTGTGTGTCAGTGTGTCCATGTGTTTGTGTCTATTTTTCCATATGTCTATGTGTCTGTATGTTCGTGCGTGAGTGCGTGCGTGCGTGCGTGCGTGTCTCTTTGTGTCTTCATATGTGCATGTGTGTCTATGTGTGTCTATTTGTGTGTGTGTGTTCGTGTGCATGTCCTTGTGTGTCCGTGTGTGTTTTCATGTGTGTGTGTGTGTGTCTGTTTGTCCATGTTTGTGTGTGTGTGTGTGTGTGTGTGTTCATGTGTGTGTTCGTGTGTGTGTGTTCGTGTGTGTTCGTGTGTGTGTCTGTTTGTCCATGTTTGTGTCTGTGTGTGTGTGTGTGTGTTCATGTGTGTGTTCGCGTGTGTGTGTCCGTGTGTGTTCGTGTGTGTCTTTCTCTGTCCATGTGCATGTCAGTGTGTGTGTTTTTGTGTGTTTCTTTGTGTGCTTGTGTACATCCATGTATGCCTATCAATGTTTGTGTTCGTATGTATGTTTGTGTGCGTGCGCATGTTCATGTGTGTGTGTACATGTCCGTGTGTATATATATATATATGTGTGTGTGTGTGTGTGTGTGTTCGTGTGTGTCTTTCTCTGTCCATGTGCATGTCAATGTGTGTGTTTTTGTGTGTTTCTTTGTGTGCTTGTGTACATCCATGTATGCCTATCAATGTTTGTGTTCGTGTGTATGTTTGTGTGCGTGCGCATGTTCATGTGTGTGTGTACATGTCCGTGTGTATATATATATATATATGTGTGTGTGTGTGTGTGTGTGTGTGTCCACAATTGTGTTCGTGTTCGTGTGTGTTTGTGCTTGTCCATGTTTGTGTTTGTGTGTGTCCATGTTTATGTTCGTGTTCATGTATGTTTGTGTCCATGTTCATATCCATGTCCATGTCCATGTCCATGTCCATGTCCATGTCCATGTCCATGTCCATGTCCATGTCCATGTCCATGTCCATGTCCATGTCCATGTCCATGTCCATGTCCATGTCCATGTCCATGTCCATGTCCATGTCTATGTGGGCTGGTGTTTGTGTTTATGTGTATGTGTGTATGTGCGTGTCTATGTTCATGTGTCCATGTGTTCTTATGTGTGTGCATGTGTCCATGTGTTTGTGTGTGTGTCTATGTGTCCATGTATATCCATGTGTGTGTCTCTGTATCCATGTGTGTGTGTGTGCGTGTCCATGTTTGTCTATGTGCATCCACGCATGTCCATGTGTGTGTGTGTGTATCTGCATGTGTCCATGGGTGTGTCTATGTATCCATGTGTGTGTGTGTGTCTATGTATGTGTGTGTCTGTGTGTCATGTGTATTCATGTGTCCATGTGTGTTAGTGTGTGTGTGTGTGTGTTCATGTTTGTCTCTATGTGTCCACATATGACCATTTGTGTGTCTGTGTGCGTGTGTGTGTCAATGTGTGTTAATACCCATGTGTATGTCCGTGTGTATCTACGTGTGTGTATCTATGTGTCTCTGTGTGTGCATGTCTGTTTGTTCATGTGTGTGTATGTGTGTGTGTGTATGTCCATGTGTGTCTATGTTTGTGTCGGTATGTGTTTGTGTATGTCTGTGTGTGTGTGCATGTTCTCATGTGTGTGTGTCTATGTGTGTCTGAGTGTGTGTGTCTCTCTCAGAGTGTGTGTGTCTCCACGTGTGTTTCTGTGTTTGTGTATGTCCATGTATTTGTTTGTGTCGGTCCTTGTGTGTCTATATTTGTGTTCGTGTTCGTATGTGTTTTTCATATCCATGTCCATGTGTGCCAGTGTTCATTTCAGCATGTACCCTTGTCTATGGGTGTCTATGTCCCTGTGTGCTTGTGTTTGTGTTCATGTTCGTGTGTGCCAGTGTCTACTTCTGTATCGGTCTGTGTCCGTATCTATGTATATGTGTGCATGTGTTTGTGTGTGTGTGTGTTTGTGTCCGTGTGTCCATGTGTCAGTTGTTCTTTTGTTTGTGTGTCTGTGTGTCCTCGTGTTAATGCCTGTGTTGTTTTGTGCCTCCTTGTATGTGTATGTCCGTGTGTCTGTGTGTGGGTCTATCCATGTGTCCGTGACCATGTGCCCGTGTATCTGTGTATCCATGTATCTAATTATTTATGTGTTTATGTGCCTATTTCTATGTGTTTGTGTGTGTGTCTGTGTATGTTCATGTGTTCTCGCGTGTGTGCATGTGTGTGTGTGTCCGCATGTTTATGTGTGTGTGTGTGTGAGAGTCTGTGTGTTCATGTGCGTGTGTGTCTATGTGTTAGTGTGTAAGTGTGTTTGTCCATGTGTTTATATGTTTATTTGTCCTTGTGTCCATGTGTCCATGTGTGTGTGTCCGTGCATTTGTGTCTGTCTGTCTGTGTTTAAGAGTGTATCCGACTGTGTGTGTCTATGTGTGTGTGTCTGTCTATGTGTGTATGTGTGTGTCCGCCCGTGTGTCCATCTATGTGTGTTTGTATGTCCATGAGTGTCCGTATGTGTTTGTGTATGTGTGTTTGTCCATGTGTCCATGGGTGTTTGTTTGTTAGTGTGTCCGTGTCCATGTCCTTGTGTCCGTGTATCTATGTATGTGTGTCTATGTGTGTGTGTGTATCCATTTGTGTGTCCTTGTGTGTGTGTGTGTGTGTGTCCATCTGTCACACAGTCCCTCTATCAGTGTGTTTGCATGTTATCTTGTCTACCTATCCAGTGTTTGCATGTTTGTGTGTCTGCGTGTCTACATGTCTGCATGTCCACATTCTAACATGTCTGTGTGTCTATGTGTGTCCATGTGTTTTTTAAATGTTTCCAAGTGTGATTGTGTGTGTCTGAGTGTCCATGTATGTCTGTGTGTTCGTGTGTGTTCATGTGTTTCTGTGTGTATTCATCTGTTCATGCATATCTATCCATTCACACTTTTCCATCTATCCATGTGTGTTTGCCTATTCGTATGTCTATGTGTGTCTATCTTACAATGTGTGTTCGTATGTGTCTATGTGTATCAATTTGTTCATTTATATCCATCCGTTCATACTTGTCTGTGTGTTTGTGTGTGTCTGTTTGTCCATCAGTCTCTGTGTGTCCATCTCTCCGTGTGTGTCCGCATGTCTCTGTTTCTCCACGTGTGTCCATGCGTGTCTGTCTATATGTGTGTGTCCATTTGTTCATGCATGTTCATGTCCATGTGTGTTTGTTTGCTTGTGTGTGTCTGTGTCTGCGTCTGTGTTCGGGTTCATGTGTGTCTGTGTCCTTGTATATGTGTCTATGTATTTGTGAGTGTGTTTGTGTGCATGTGTGTGTGGAAATGTAGTGGGCCGGCCCAAAACATGGCCAAGGTCATGTTTTGACAGTTTCTTGCACGGGATGCATGACATGGCATGATAACCCATATGGCTCATTTTTACCTGGATGTCACCTAGGCTAGCCTGGCATGACCCAAGCTAGGTTGGATGTTAGCTAGGCTAGCCTGGCATGAAATAAGTTAACTTGGAACAAACAAGGCTAGCATTGTCTAACCCAGTCTAGCTAGGATTAAACCTAGGCTAACCTGGAATGAACCAAGCTAGATTGGACTGAATCTCAGCTAGCATTGACTAAACCTAGGCTAGCCTACATTGAATCCAAGCCAGGGTAAAATGGACTAGGCTACCCTAAATTGAACTCAAACTAGCTTTGAACTGAGCTTGCTAGGCTTGGCCTGAACTAGCTTGGAATGAACTAACATTACTTGTCATGAATCGACCAAAATGCATTCCAATGGGCCATGTCGGGCTACCAATTTTTTGAGACATGTCAGAATGACATGGTCATTGTGACATGCATAAAAACAACTGGCCATTGGGATATGACATGACTTATTTGATACTTCTAGGAGGAGGAAGACGAAAAAAGTTAAGAAAAAGATGAAGATAAAGAAGAAGAGCATGAACAAGAACAAGTCGGGGGAAAAATAAGATGAAGAATAAAAGAAGAAGAAGAAGAAGAATAATAATAATAACTAAAAGGAAAAAAATGAAAAAGAAAAATTTGAAGAAGAAATAAAAGATGATGAAAATAAGAAGAAAAAAATAGCTAAAAGTAGAAGTAAAATAACAAGAAGAAGAAAAAGTACAAGAAGAAGAAGTACATGAAGGAGAAGTACAAGAAGAAGAAGAAGTTGAAGTAGTAGTAGTAGAGAACGAAGTAGAAGAAAAAGGAAAAGAAGATTATACAGAAGAAGAAGGAGGCGGAGGAGGAGAAGAAAAAGGAGAAAAATAAGGAGAATAAGAAAAATAAGAAGAACAAGAAGAAAAAGAGGGAGAAGATGAAGAATCAAAAGGAAAAGAAGAAAAGAACAAGAAGGAGAAGAAGAAGAAGGAGGAGGAGAGGAGGAGGAGGAGAAAAAGGTGAAGGAGAAGGAGAAGAAGATTCAGGAGAAGGAGAAGAAAGAGAAGAAGGTGAAGGAGAAGGAAAAGAAGGAGAAGAAGAAGGAGATGTTGAAGGAGGAGAAGTAGAAGAAGTATAAGAAGGAGGAGGAGGAGGAGGAGGAGGAGAAGAAGAAGAAGAAGCAGAAGAATGAGAAGGAGGAGGAGGAGAATAAGAAGAAGTAATAGAAGGAGGAGAAGAAGAATAAGAAGTAGGAGAAGCTGGATAAGTTAATGAATAAGAAAAAGAAAAGAAGAAGTTGAATAAGAAAAAGAAGATGATGATGAAGAAAAAGAAGATAAAAAAAAGAATTTGTTAGAAAAAGATCATAATGAAAAAAGAAAAGAAGAAGATGAAGAGAAAAAAAAGTAGTAATAATAGAAAAAAAAGAAAGAGAGAGAAGAATAAGAAAAAAAAGAAAAATAAAAAGCCGAATAATAAAAATAAGAAGTAGAAGAAGAATAAGAAAAAGAAGATGAAAAAAAGAATGAGAAGTATAAGATGAAGAAGAAAAAAATAATAAAAATAAGAAAAAAAAATATTAGCAAGAAGAAGATAAAAAAATTAGAACAAGAAAAAGAAGAAGAAAAAGAAGAAGAAAGACAAAAATAAGAATAATAAAGAGAAAAAAAGTAATATTAGTAGTAAAGAATCAAGAAGATGAAGAAGAAAAAGTAGAAGACGAAGATGATGATGAAGAAAAAGATGTTTAAGAAGAAGATGATGAAGAAGAAGAATAAGATGATGATGATGATGATGAAAAAGAAGAATTAAAAGCAGAAGAAGATCATTTACAAAAAAGAAGGAGAAGAAGATGAAAAAGAAGAAGAAGTAGTAGTAGTCATAGAAAATAAGAAGAAGAAAAAAAATAAGAATGAGAAGAAGATGAATAAAAAGAAAAAAAGAAGATAAAGTAAAGGAATAAGAAGTGACGATGAAGATGAAGAAGAAAAATAAGAATAGCAAAAGAAGAAAGAAGAAGAAAGAAGAAAAAAAAGAAAAAGAAAAAGAAAAAGAAGAATTGAAATAAGTAATAATAGTAGTAAAAAATCAAGAAGATGAAAATGAAAAATAATAATAATAATAAAAATGAGAAAAAGTTTAATATGAAAAATTATAAGAACAAAAATAATTAAGTAGTAGCAGAGGTGAAGTTGGAGAAGAAGTAGCACAACAATAAAAAGGACAATAAGAAAAAGGATAATAACAAAAGCAAGAAGAAGGAAAATAAGAAGAATTGGAAAAACAAGAAGAATAAGTGGTTGTAGTAAAGAAAGAAGAAGAATAAGAAGAAGAATTAGACAAAGAATGTAAAGAGGAATACAAACAAGAAAAAGATGAAAATGATGATGATGAATAAATAAGAAGAAATAGAAGAAAAATAAGGTGATGATGATGAATAAATAAGAAGAAATAGAAGAAAAATAAGGTGATGATGATGATAAAGAAAAAGAAGAAGATGTTTGATGAAGAAGAAGAAATAATGAGTAGAGAAACAAGAATTATAAGTAGAATAAAAAGATGAAGTAATAGAAGAAGAAAAAAAAAGAAAATGAATAAGAAGAAAAAGATAATGAATAAGAAGAAGAAAAATATAATGAATAAGAAGAAGAAAAAGATAAAAAAGAAGATAAAAATATAGAACAAGAAGAATAAGAAGAAGAAAAAAAGAAAATGATAATCATTAAGAAGAAGAAGAATGAGAAGTAGTAGTAGAGAACAAAAATGATGATTAAGAGATAGAGAAAGAAAAATTAGAATAAAAAAAATAAAAAGGAAGAAAAAAAGAGGTAGAAAAAAAGAAAAAGGTTAACATTATGAAATTGATGAATAAGATGAAAAAGAAAAAAAAATGAAGAAGTAATATTCAAGCAAAAAGAAACAGAAGAATCGAAATATTAACATAAAAATGAAAATAGAAGAAAATGAAGAAAAAAAGGAAGAACTATACAAAAATAATAATATTTTTTTGAGAAGAGTAATAATAAGAAGAAGCTGAATAAGAAACAAAAAATATAGTAGAAGAAAAAGAATAAGCAGAGAAACAAGAAGTACAAAAAAATTAGAATAAGAAAAAGAAAAAGAAAAACATGAAGAAGAAAAAAAGGAAAGTTGTGGAAGAAAAGAAGTAGTAGTAGTGGATTAAGAAGAAAAAGGAGAAGATGAGGAGGAGGAACAAGAAGATGCAGAGGAAGAAGAAGAAAACAAGGAAAATAGGATGAAGAAAAATAAAAAAGAGGAGGAGGAAGAAACATAAGTAGAAGAAGAGTAGGAAGAAAAAAAAAACAAAAAGAACAAGAAGAAAAATAAAAAGGTAAAGAAGGAGAGTAAGAAGAAGAAGAAGCAGAATAAAAAAAAAGAAGAAAATGAAATTAAAAAAAATAGGAAGACACAGAAGAGGAGGAAAAAAAGAAAATGTAAAATAGGTTGAATATGAAAAAAAAAGAAAAAGAAATATTCGAAAAAGTTGATGATAAAGAAGATGAAAAATATATATGAATTATAAGAAAAAGAAGAAGTGAAGTACTAGAAGAAGAAGATGATGATAATGAAAATAAAAAAAGAAAGGGGAATAAGAAAAAAAAAGTATAATGAAAAACAAAAAGATTAATTAGTATTAAAAAAGAAGAAGAATAAAATATAGTTATTACTGAATACAAAAAAAGAAAAAAGAAACAAGAATAAAAAGAAGAAAAATAAATAGTTGTTGTAAACATATTAGAAGAAGTAAAAGAATAAAAAGAAGAAAAAAAATAGTAGATATAAACAAATTAAAAGAAGAAGAAGTATTAGTCATATAGAATAAATAGAAGAAAAAAAAAGAAAAGAAGGAAAAGTAGAAAAAATAAAGAAGAAGGAGGAGGAGGAGGAGGAGGAGGAGGAGGATGAAGAGGATGAGGAGGAGGAGGAGGAGAAGGAGGAGGAGAAGAGAAAAAGAAGAAAAAGGAGAAGAAAAAGAGAAGGGAAGCAAATAGGGAGAAGAAGAGGAGAGGAGAAGAAGAAGAAAGAAAGAAAGAGAAGGAAGAAGACGGGTGGACAGGGAGAAAGGAAGAGTAGTAGTAGAAGGAGGAGAAGAAGGAGGAGGAGAGGAGGAGGAGGGATGTGATGGGAGGAATGAAGGAGGAGGAGGAAGTAGGAGGAAAGATCGGAGGAGGAGGGAGTATAGAGGAAAGGAGAGGAAGGAGAAACGAAGAGAAGAAGAAGGAGAAGAAGAAGAAGGAGAAAGAAGACAGGAAGAAGAAGAAGAAGGAGAAGAAAGAAGGAGACGAAGGAGGAAAGAGAAGAAGAAGGAGAAGAAGAAGGAGAAGAAAGAAGAGAAGAAGTGAGAAGAGAAGAAGGGAGGAGAAGAAGAAGAGAAGAAGGAGGAGGAGGAGGAGGAGGGGAGGAGGAGGAGGAGGAGGATGGAGGAGAAGGTGCAGAAGAAGAAGGAGAAGAAGGAGAATACGAAGGAGGAAGAAGAAGGAGAAGAAGAAGAAGGAGAAGAAGAGAAAAGAAGGAGAAGAAGAAGAAGGAGAGAAGAAAGAAGGAGAAGAAGACAGAAGGAGAAGAAGAAGGAGAAGAAGAAGAAAGGAGAGAAGAGAAGGAGAGAAGAAGAAGGCCGAAGAAGAAAGAAGGAGAAGAAGAAGAAGGAGAAGAGAAGGAGAAGTAGGAGAAAGAAAGAAGGAGAAGTAGAAGAAGGAGAAGAAGAAGGATAAGGAGAAGAAGGAGAAGGAGAAGAAGAAGAAGGAGAAGAAGAAGAAGAAGAAGGAGAAGAAGAAGAAGAAGAAGGAGAAGAAGAAGAATTATTTTTGCTCAAAAACGCTCTCAACCTAGAGAGAGAAAAACACTACTTACTAGAGAGAGAAAATCTCCATTTTTTCTCAAATTGAGCTCCTTTCATGCTGAAAATGGAGCAAAAGGATTACTTAATAAAAAACAAGTCCTTTGCCTCGATCACAAGGGAGCCCGCACCCTATTCATGCACCTTCGGAAATAAAAACGGGAGTCCCGTAGTTATTTTTTCTGCCGAAGATATGCAAAAACTCACGGCGCCCTACGAACTCATGCTTATCGGGAAGTTCTCCCATGGTAGGCCTCGACCAAATGATTTACATCAGTTTATCTCCTCGTTGAAGCTCACGAGAAGGGTGAAGCTGGCGGATTATGATGCTAAACATGTGTTTTTACAGTGCTTCACGAATGAGGACTATTATCATTTATGGTTTAGAGGTTCATGGAAAATTAATGGTTATCCTATGCGTGTCTTGAAATGGACGAAGGATTTCAGCCCACTGGAGGAGGCACCTCTTGCCCCGGTATGGTTCTCCCTCCTAAATCTCCCTATTTTCTTGTTTGATGCTCACCCTCTCTATGCAATATCGTCTTGCTTGGGCAAGCCTCTCCTTCGGGATGAGGCAATAGTCTCATTAACACGGCCAAGTAGAGCTTGTGTATGTGTGGAATGTAACTTACTCTCACAGCTGCCCGATAGAATCTGTATAGGCAGTGGGGAATATAGGTGTCAAACGGGCCGGACCGGCCTGGCCCAGCACGAGGCACGGCACGGTTCGGCCGTGCCTGGGCCGGCCCGGCACGATAAAAAAACGTGCCCGGGCCCGTGCCGGGCCCGGGCGAACAAACCACGTGCCGGGCCGTGCCTGGCCCGGCACGGCTCGTGCCTTGGCACGGCACGCCGGCCCACGTGCTTGCGTCGTGACTCGTGAGTCGCGACTCACGAGTCACGACTCACGAGTCACGACTCACTGAGTCGTGACTCGTGACCCAACCGGGCCCCGCCCCCGGTAAAAAGACCGCGGGTCGGGTCCAAACAGACCAGTCCCGTCCCGCCCCGCCTGCCCTGCCTTGCCGTGCGCCCGTGCCCACGGGCCGTGCCGTGCCCACGGGCCGTGCCGTGCCCACGGGCCGTGCCGTGCCCACGGGCCGTGCCGTGCCCACGGGCCGTGCCGTGCCCACGGGCCGTGCCGTGCCCACGGGCCGTGCCGTGCCCACGGGCCGTGCCGTGCCCACGGGCCGTGCCGTGCCCACGGGCCGTGCCGTGCCCACGGGCCGTGCCGTGCCCACGGGCCGTGCCGTGCCCACGGGCCGTGCCGTGCCCACGGGCCGTGCCGTGCCCACGGGCCGTGCCGTGCCCACGGGCCGTGCCGTGCCCACGGGCCGTGCCGTGCCCACGGGCCGTGCCGTGCCCACGGGCCGTGCCGTGCCCACGGGCCGTGCCGTGCCCACGGGCCGTGCCGTGCCCACGGGCCGTGCCGTGCCCACGGGCCGTGCCGTGCCCACGGGCCGTGCCGTGCCCACGGGCCGTGCCGTGCCCACGGGCCGTGCCGTGCCCACGGGCCGTGCCGTGCCCACGGGCCGTGCCGTGCCCACGGGCCGTGCCGTGCCTGAATTTAAAAAACCGTGCCGTGCCGGGCACGGCACGGCACGGTAGCACGGCTGGGCACGTGAAAAACGGGCCGTGTCGTGCTGGGCCGGCCCGTTTGACACCTCTAGTGGGGAAGAAGGGCAACGCGATGGATTTTGGCAATCAGCCATACCCGAAAATTTGTCTTCATACTGTGCTTCCTGTAAAAGGCTTGGGCATGATATGCTTGAATGTAAGATGGGTAAAGGGAAGGAAGAAATGGAGTTAGGGCAGGAGGGTAGAAGGAGAAGGGTAGAAGGAGAAGGATAGAAAAATGGATGATCTAGTCCCAGTAATTGCTAGTTTTTTTGCAGGGGCAGATATCCCGAAAGCTTGGGCGAACTCATTTATCGTGTCAATTCCTAAAAAAGATTCTTCGCAGAAATGTGAAGATTTTAGACCCATAAGCCTATGCAATGCAATTTATAAAATTTTAGCCAAAATAATTCAAAATAGGCTTAGCCAAATTTTGCCGTTAATAATTTCACAGGAACAAACGGAGTTTGTTAAAAACAGACTAATGATTGAAAATATAAGGTTAGCATAAAAAATGATGAAGGA
Source organism: Sapria himalayana (assembly GCA_029783825.1). NCBI lineage: Eukaryota > Viridiplantae > Streptophyta > Magnoliopsida > Malpighiales > Rafflesiaceae > Sapria > Sapria himalayana. The sequence goes on along the minus strand of JAREIK010003411.1, from coordinate 976,362 downwards.
GATAGCAATTAAAACGAGAGGAAACAATCTAGTAGTTAAACTAGATTTATCTAAAGCATTTGACAGGGTAGAATGGGACACTCTCTGCTTTGTTATGAGAAAGTTTGGCTTCTCGGAAACATGCATAGATTTAATATATAAATGCATCTCAAGTGTTTGGGTTAGACTAATAATAAATGGTAATAGAGGAGAAGAGTTTAAGCCAAGAAGAAGTTTAAGACAGGGTGATCCTTTGTCCCCCATACTTTTCGATATTTATTTAGAATTACTTATTCTTAATTTAAAAAGAAGACTATCAGAAGGTAAAATAATTCCTTTCAGGCAGCCAAAAAATACCCCGATAATAGGCTGCTTAGCTTATGCAGATGATTTAATAATATTCTCAAATGCTAGTAAAAAATCCATAAATAATCTCATTGATTTACTACAATTATTTGAGATGGAAACAGGGCAAGTAGTTAATAAAGAGAAGCGTCAGTTTATGTTAGCAAAAAATGTAGAAGCGAAATTCATAAACAAGATTAAGAATATAACAGGCTTCAAACATAATAAAGGAGCTTTAATATATCTAGGCTGCCCAATATATGAAGGAAGATTGAAGGATCAATATTTAGCATCACTCCAAGATAAAATGAGAAGGAAAATAGCATGCTGGAAGGAAGATGTACTAGGATTTGGAGGAAGAATTACTTTAATTTCACATGTTTTACAAACCACATTGGTGAACATTTTATCAGTTATTCATCCTCCCAAGAAATTTATGTATAAACTTGAAATGGAAATGACAAATTTCTTATGGGGTAAATAAAATGGGAAGCAGAAAATTCATTGGAAAAACTGGGAAGATATATGTTATCCAAAGCAGAAGCAGGTCTAGGGATAATTACTTTACAGGATATGGCCACCACCTGGGACTGCAAAGGGTGGTGGAGATTGAAAGAAAATGTTATCTGGGCAAAATATATGAGGGAAAAATACCTAGAACAAAATAATAAGCAGATTAAGCAGGCATCGAACAGCTGGAGAGCACTGGAGAAGCAGAAGGAGATAGTAGATTCACATTCAATATGGAAAAAGAGTGGTTGGAAATGGACCCTCACACCTCAAGGTGATTTCACACTGAAATTTGTGAAGGAATTGATCAGGAAGAAAAAACCAAGTAAGCCTTTATCTAAATGGGTCTGGAAGGTAGGTATACCACAGAAAATGTGCTCGCTAGCATGGAAAGTGTTAGCGAATGCGCTTCCAGTGGATACCAATCTGCAAAGAAAAGGTATTAAAATGGTATCCAGATGCGAATGCTGTTTTGAGGTAGTAGAGACCACGGATCATTTATTCTCGGAAGGAAAAATTGCTATAGAAGTTTGGGAGGAACTAGAAGTAAATAAACATATTAGTAACAAAGAGGAAGTTTTAATAGAAAGAATTAAAAAATGGGACAAGGCAACCTTTAGCAGTCCCATTAGAAATTGGCTTAATCAAAATTTACCTCATGTAATAATATGGTGCATCTGGAAAGCCCGAAATAAGAGCAGATTTGAAGGCTTAAAGATGAATTCAAGGGAAATAATACAAGAAATAAGACAAATAGTAAGTAATCTATCTAACATAAAGCCTATAAAGGTAGACAATAAATTTACACAAAAGTTAGAAGAAAAAGGCTGGGACCTCACTACAAATAAAATTAATTATTATTAGGTAAGAAGCATAAGCTGGGATAGGCCTCCGGAAGGAAAATTCTCCCTAAATACGGATGGAAGCTTTAATACGGATACAAGAATTGCAAGGGGATGTGGGGTAATAAGGGATTCTAAAGGTATTGTCATGAAAGCCTTTACGCAGGTTAGTGTAGCATTCTCGGCTCTCCATTCGGAGATCAAGGCTTTACAAACAGGTTTATATGTCTGTAAAAAACTAGATATTAGAAATATACAAATTCATGTAGATTCAATGCTATTGGTGGATTTAGTAGCTAGGAGGATATCTCTCTGGAGGTATGAAGAAGAGTTAGAAATAATAATTAATCTTATTAAAGAATTGAATTCATCAATATTGCATATATACAGAGAGGCAAACACATTAGTAGATAATCTCACTAGATTAGGTGTAGAAAGAGGAGAAATGGAATATGAAATGGATTCTATGCCAGAAAAATTAAAGGGGCTAGTGAAATTAGATATGAGAGCCTTCCCTTATCTAAGAATTAGAAAGGGTAGAATAGTAGAGAGAGATAAAAAAGGAGATTAGGCTAAAGAAAAACCTAAACTGTTAGAAGGAATGGAGGCAGTCGGTAGGGGAATTTCTGTCCCTATAGTTTCAGGTTTGTTTAGAAAGGAATCTAGGAGGGAGGAAAGAAATAGAATGTATACTTGTATTTGTTTTTCTTTTTCTTTTCTTGGTTTTCTTAGCAGCGCAGGAATTCAAAGAGGCAGAGTTTATAATGTGGTTTGATTGCAGCATTGTATTTGTCTCTGTTTTAAGTGTTTATATTTATGTTATGTGATGGGAGTATATTATAAGATTCTGTTGAAAGGTCATGTGTTATTTTTCAGTTTAGGATAATAGTTTATTAGGAATTCTGTTCATAGAGTAGGGTATGCTGTCATTTAGATTCAGAAAATACAGCACACACGATGAAGGGATAGCCTAGTCCTTGAAACAACATATAAAGTGTAGAGTGCAGCATATATAGTGAAAGCCAAGGCTCTGGAACAACATATAAAGTGCAGACCTAGAGGGAACAAGATTCAAAAGCCTGGAAAAAATGGTTGATGCAGAAAAAGTGTAGCATGAAGGGTGTTTATGAAACAAAGATTCAGGTATGTAAGGAAGATAAATCCCTATGCAGAAAAATACTAGTTGTGCAGGCTTTGGAGCCGGATATTGATTTATATAAGGAGGATCATGAAGGGAAAGTTAACAATAGGGAAGAGGGCAGATAACAGGGTATAATGTTCAGATTGGAAGCAAAGAAATAACACAAGATCTTAAAACAAATAAGCTCAAAGCGAGCACACATGCTCATATTCAAATTAGGCTTTGTTCTTTGTTTCTTTTTTTTCTTTAAAGTGTATGGGTGTAAGAGGGATAAGGGTAGATTTTAGCTTGTAAAAAAGGTATTCCTCCGCCAAAAGAGAGGGTTATAATTAATAAACAACTTTTAAAAAAAAGACGGAGAAGAAGAAGAAGGTGAATAAGATGAAGAAGGAGAAGAAGAAGAAGAAGAAGAAGAAGGAGAAGAAGAAGAAGTAGTAGGAGAAGAAGAAGAAGAAGGAGGATAAGAAGAAGAAGAAGAAGAAGAAGAAGGATAAGAAGAAGAAGAAGAAGGAGAAGAAGAAGAAGAAGAAGAAGAAGAAGAAGAAGAAGAAGAAGAAGAAAGAGAAGAAGAAGGAGAAGGTGAAGAAGAAGAAGAAGATGAAGAAGAAGAAGATGATGATGATGATGAAGAAGAAGAAGAAGATGATGATGATGAAGATGAAGAAGAAGATGAAGAATAAGAAGAAGAAGAAGAATAATAATAAATAAAAGAGAAAAAAGAAAAAGAATAAATAGTAGGAGATGAAGAAGAAGAAAAAGAAATTGAAGATAAGGAATAAAAAATAGACGAAGTGGAAGAACAAGAAGAATAAGAAGAATACAAAGATGTAAAATAAGAAGAAGAGGAAGAAGAACAATCAATAAAAATAAGAAGAGTAAGAAGAACAATCATAAAAAGAAAGGCTTACTCTCGAGAAGTAAGCCTACTCCTAGTGGCTCGGTAAGTTATGGATAATGTGGAGTAACATCCTAGACGTGAAAATTTTAACAAAAGCAGAACAAATAATAAATTTCAGGATAGGAAACCTGCCAGATGCTATCTTTTCGGTAGTGTACGCGAGCAATGCGAAGGAGGATAGGAAGAGACTCTGGCAGGAGATGCAAGAGATAGCTAAAAGAAAGGTCTCATTGATCATCAGAAGAGATTTTAATGTGGTGAGAAACTCCTCCGAGAAAAGGTGAGGAAGGCCTCCTGATCTGATGACTATAGCCCATTATAATGAGGCTATAACTAATGCTAATCTTATAGAAGCAGATTTCTTGGACTCAAATTATACCTGGAGCAATAACTAGAAGAGAAGAGAAGCAATATGGTCAAGGCTAGACCGGGTGCTTTATAATAAAAAATCATGGACAAGTTAGGTGGAATAAAAGTTAAATATCTTAATAGAACTTGTTCGGATCACAGCCAGCTCCTACTCACATTTTAAAAAAAATAAAAGGATATATAAGGGGTTCAAATTTCAAAATATGTGGGTAATGCACAGAGATTTTAAAAAAATAGTAAATAACTCATAGGAAATTCCAGTCTTGGAAAAACCTATGCAGATTTTGGCATTAAAATTATGTAGCCTAAAATTAGCACTTGGGGCATGGAATAAAAAGACTTTTGGAAATATCCCTAAAAAGATACAAAAAGTAGAAGATGAGGTGGCTTCAATGGAAGCAAAATATGAGGAGACGCAAGATAATAACTTAAGGATCAATATGAGTAAAGCAAAAGCAGAATTAAGGCTGAGCCTGCACATGGAGAAAGTATTCTAGAAACAATTGGCAAAAATAAAATGGTTAAAGGATGGGGATAAGAACACGAAGTTCTTTCATGGGATGGCGAAAGTAAAAGTACAAAAATAAAAAATAAAAGGAATAACAAATGCTAATGGAGAGTGGATTGAAAAAGAAAAAAAACATAAAATTTGAGCTAGAAGAATACGTTAAAAGTCACCTATGCGGGAGAATTAGTCAGAGAGGAAACACTCTACTGAATTCAATTGAAAGGAAAATCAATGAGGAGGATAATAAAGCACTATAAATAATACCAAGTGAGGAAGAAATTAAAGAGGCGGTGTTTAGCTCGAACAAAGAGAGTGCTACAAAACCGGATGGATGGAACAATGAATTCTTCCAACGATGTTGGAATATCATAAAAAAAAGACCTGATCAAGGCTATCACATTGATTTTTGCAGGTGTAGAAATCACGAAAGTCTGGGCTAGCTCATTTATTGTTCTGATTCCAAAAAAGGATAATCCGCAAAAATGTGAAGATTATAGACCAATAAGTCTATATAATGAGATCTATAAAATCCTAGCTAAAATTTTACAAACTAGGATGAGTAAGATTCTTCCTGCCATCATCTCTGTGGAACAAGCAGGATTTGTTCAGAAAATACTAAAGATGGAAAACACCAACCTAGCCATGGAATTGATAAGGGGACTAGGCATTAAAATGAGAGGGAATATGTGATATCGAAGCTTGACCTGTCGAAAGCATTCGATAAAGTAGAATGAGATACTTTATGTTATGTAATGAGAAAAATGGGCTTCTCAAAATTCTGGATTGATTTAATGTTCAGATGCATCTCCAGCGCATGGGTAAAAATCCTCATTAATGGGCAGGTAGGAGAAGAATTTAAGCCTATAAAAGGGTTAAGACAAGGAGATCCTCTATCACCCATATTATTTAACATATACTTAGAGCTACTGATAGTAAATCTAAAAGTAAAAATGAGAGGGGGTAATATTGTTTACTTTAAACAACCTAAAAACACTCCTAATGTGAGTTGTTTGGCATATGCAGATGACGTGATCATCTTTACTAATGCTGGCGGCTCATCTTTGAAAAATATGATGAAACTTTTCCAAACTCTGGAAGAGGAAATGGGGAAAATGTTGAATAAGAGTAAATGTCAATTTATAATCTCAAAAAAACTCCAGAAAATACAGCTCTAAAAATTAAAAGGATTACATAATTTGCATGGAAAAGAAGGGCTTTAATGTATATGGAGTACCCGATTTATGAAGTGATGCTTATAGAGGAATATGTAACCTACATGGTAGAAAGATTAAGAGGAAAGATTGCAGGATGGAAGGAGGAACTACTGAGCATGGCAGGAAGAATAACATTGATAACACATGTTCTACAAGCAATGTTAGCTCATAACTTATTGAATTTGCACCATCAAAAATAATGATTACGGGGCTAGAACGAGAAATGTCAAATTTTTTATGGGGCAAGAAGGAAGGTAAAACTAAGCTACTCTGGAAAAAATGGAAAGATTTATGTTGTCCTAAAGAAAAGATAAAGATAGGTTTTACAAGTCTAAGTGACCTAGCCAAAGCATGGGCTTGCAAAAATTGGTGGAGATTAAAAGAAAATAAAAACCTTTGGGCAAACTATATAAAAGCTAGATACAGCCTTGGAAACAAGGCATTTAAAAATCCTTAAAATGCAACAAAAAATTGGAAGCTTATGCATAAGCAACATGAGCTAGTTGAAAAACATACAATTTTAAATAATAGCGGCTGGAAATGGATTCTTTTTTTAGAAAAAGTTTACTTTAAAAAGTGAAAAAGCCCTAGTAAGAAATAAAAGGCCATTGCAGAAAAGTTTTATAGGGTTATGGGGGAAAGAAGTACCACAGAAAATGAGCATCTTAACGTGGAAAATTCTTTCTGAAGCAATACCAGTGAATGAACACATTCATAAAAAAGGAGTGACGCTGGCATCTAGATGTGACTGTTGTTTAGCAAATACTAAAAGCTCGGATCACTTATTTTCTACAGGTAAGATTTCCATACAGGTATGGAATATGTTAGAAGTAGATACATAATTAGGAATGAATGTTCTAACATTGAAAAGTAGAGTAAAAAACTGGAGCCAAAAGCCACCAAAAAATAAAATTCACAAATGGCTAAGAGAATGTACACCACAAATTGCAACCTGGTGTATCTTGAAAGCCAGAAATAAAAGTAAGTTTGAAGGCATATAGATGAAAGCAAAAAGCATACTAGAATAAATAATAAAAGAATGTTCATTTATTACGGCCTGCAATCCTATAAAAGTTAGTAGCATAGGAAAGGATGAAATAAGGAAAAGGGCATGGAGACTCTCTACAATAAAACAGAAAATGCCGGTTATACATTCCATCTCTTGGCATAAGCCCCCTCAAAGTGTGTTAGCGCTAAACACAAATGGAAGCTTTAATAGAGAAATAGAAGCGGTGGGGGGTGGAAGAGTCATAAGAGATGAGGAAGGGAGATTGGTGAAAGCATTCACAATAGGGGGAACAACAACTTCAGTACTGCAAGTAGAAATCATGGCATTAACAAAAGGACTTCAAATATGTAAAGAAATGAATCTTCAAAAGATATTAGTTCAAGTAGATTCGAGTGTTTTGGCGGATTTAGCTAAAAGCAAAATAGAATTGTGGAGATTCGAGGGAGAGATCAAAGAAATTAAAGAATTACTAAAAGATTTGAAGGGTGAAATAAAACATGTTTATAGGGAAGAAAATGCCACGGCGGACAAATTAGCGGAAGAAGGGATGAGAAAAGGTTTACATAAATATGTAGGGAACAATATCCCTATTAGATTTAAAGGCATAATAGAGCTAGATAAAATAGGATACCCATATATTAGAATACAAAAATAAATTAAAATGAGTTAAAATCTTAACATGGAAATATAAGTAGGGAAAAGGTTTTGTAAAGTGGGGGTTAAGTCTGCAAAATAATCAAAAAGTATAGAGAAGGTATAGGAGAATTATCCATCTTGGGAAAGAAAAAGAAGCATCATGGACATGAGGGGTGGCTAAAAATAATGTTTACTTGCTTGGGGTAGTGCTGATAATAAATGCATTTTATTGTTCTTTGAGTTGTTTGGCTTAAAAGTATTTATAGGTGTAAAAAATAAAAAAGAATGGTGTAGAATATGAGCAGGAAGGTTGCTGCCGACATAGGAGGTGTCTACGTTTGCCTAGGTTGAATGGTAATGTTGGAAGAGAAGGGCACCAGAATGTGAGGGAAAGGGCCGGTAGACACAGCTTGAGGCTTCGTATTTCTGGATATATTTTTGTCTTGTGTTTGTTTTCTTAACAGAGTATGAGGAAGTGGACAGGGAGTGGGGAGGCCAGAAAGAATAAGGTAGAGGATGGATACGACAGTTCTTGGGTGGAGTCCAG